>JAFEMH010003634.1:0-254832 GCA_022495995.1 Adenophora triphylla var. japonica | reverse complement strand
AAATGACATTTTTAATGAAAAGATGACATTTTTGGGTTTGCCAGGAAATGATGCATTTGATTTCAAAAGAAATGATCTTTATTGCAAATGATGCATAAAGATATGATTACTTTATGCAAATGATGCATTTTTATGATGAAATTGGCATTCATTATGCAAATGATGCATAAAGATTGCATTTTGAAAAGCATATGATGCTAGTTTATGGTAAAGACATGATCTTTAAAGCAAATGATGCTTGGAAAAGGGATTTTGAATGCAAAGGATGCATTTTGATTGAAAAGATTTGATTTTTATATGCAAAGGATGCATAAAGATGACATTTTTATTGGAAAATGGGGGTTTTAGGTGCAAAGGATGCACCTTTATAGGGAAAGACTACATTTTTTTATGACAAATGATGTCTAATGCATGCAAAAGGGGAAGAGGGAATATAAAGATGTGATCTTTAATCTACGAAGTCCCAAGCAATATAAAGGCAATGCAATGAGCAATTTATAAAGCAATTAGGATGCGAGGTTAGGGCGTGCGAGGTTACAGTAATGGCTTCCTTCTTCTTTGGATGGAGCTAGGAGGAGAGGTTGATCTTGGATCTTCAAGGAGGAGGGAGGTAGCTTCTTGGCCTTCTTCTTCACCTTCTTGGACTTCCAGCAGCTTCTTGGGAGTATTTCTTCGTAATATGAGTAATTGATGCCTCTTGTGGATTTTTAAAATGGGTAGAGGAGGGATCTATTTATAGGCAGTCTGGAAATCGCCAATGAGGCCGTGCGGCTAGGGACCTCGAGCTAATGCGGCCGTGCGGCATTATCCATTGTGACTCGGCATTTCTAGAACCATGCAAGGTGGCAAATTCTAGAAACTTCTTCCTAATTAAGAAAAACGTGTTTCTTAATTAGGAAGGCTCCTCTTGACCTTTAATTAATTTGGAGCTGTTAGGAATATTTCGGAACACTAGGAAAGGTCAGGGAATTAGGAAAACTTACAGAAATTGTAGGGAAATTGCTTAGGAAGGCATGAGCCGGTTGGGTACTTACTGAAGCCCTCGGCAGCTTGTCGCTTGCAAGGCGAGTGGGGTTGTCGATAGAAAAAGGATCCGATCTGGCGAATGCCGAGACGGATTGAGAGACCGAGGTGGTCGAGTGGTGAACCTCTTATGAAAGGCTACCTCACGTATCCGGAGGAATCAAGCCGGGCCGTAGTTCGGAGTAGGATCCGGCGAGGAATGAAGAAAGAAAGCTGGTCTCTTCTTTGGGGAAATAGAAGAAAATGACCTAGGAGGTCAAGCAATTGATCCCTCTTGGGGATATGCTAGAAGTGACCGAGGTGGTCGGATAACAAAGTCTCTTATGAGGGACTACTTCATCAACGAGGAGTGACGGAGGAACGGGGGTGACCAAAGTGGTCGGATGCATTTGGACCTTTTATAAAAGGCTACCTCGTATCCGGGAGGAATCAAGCCTTGATCGTAGTTCAGCATCACTAGATAGTTAGGAACGATGTCTAGGATCCTTGAGGGTTTTGACAATTAATGGAGAGTTTGTCACTGAGGAAACTAGAGCTTACGTCACTATCGAGAAGATAGAGGTAGCTAAAGGTTTGGATGGCGATTATTTCTTTATGACGGAAATAACGAAGACTAAAGCTTACGACGCTATCTCTTTTTGACAGAGATAGAGGTAGCTAAAGCTAGAAGAACTTAAGTATACTTCACTATTTGTGATAGAGGTATCTTAAGTTAAGAAGAACTCGAGCATACGTCACTATCCGGGATAGAGGTAGCTTAAGTTTAGAGGAACTTGAGCATACGTCACTATTCGGGATAGAGGTAGCTTAAGTTTAGAGGAACTTGAGCATACGTCACTATTCGGGATAGAGGTAGCTTAAGTTTAGAGGAACTTAGCATACGTCGCTATTCGGGATAGAGGTAGCTTAAGTTAAGAGGAACTTAGCATACGTCACTATTCGGGATAGAGGTAGCTTAAGTTAGGATAACTTAGCATACGTCGCTATCCGAGATAGTGGTAAGCTCAGTTTAGAGTTTTGACAATTCGGAGGTTGTCACCTAGCATTATACCGTTATAACTGAATTAACGGAGGCGACTGGGAATAAAGCTTAATTGCTTAAGAGATAAAGGATATCTTACGAAAAAGATGTTATCTTAGTTAAAGATAACAGGAATTGCATGCCCAGTGGAAGGTCCGGGGCGGGATTGTAATTTTACTGCTCGGAAGCGAATGAGGCCGCCGGCATGAGATGGAGAAAAAGAGCCGTACGGCTAGAAGCTGTTTTTCAGTTATTATTTAAAATCAGATTTGAACGGGCCATTGGCATTGTGTTGCCGCCCAAGAACGCAGAGAGAGAGAGAGGAGGAAGAGAAATTTCGAATTCCTTCAATTTCCTTTGCTTCCTTTGATTTGAGATGGATCCGGAGGGCAATCCTATACCGAGGCAAGCAAGAAGAAATATCTCCGCGGCCGCTCGGAGGAGAAGAAAGGAGCTCGTGCGAGCGGAAAGAAAGTATGACTTTCTTACGCCTCCGTCGGAGCTTTACCCGGGGAGAAGAGAGCCTGAAATCGACGAACCGCGTCCGGTTGGGGTAAGCATTCTTATTTGGCTCAATTCCGTCGATTTTGATTGAATTTTGAATGACTTAGGGCTTGACCCGAACTTAGGAATTTTCTAGGAGTTTTCCTAGGATTTTTGAATGATTTTGAGATATTGATGAATAACCTATGAGGCTAAGAACATGCAATGTGCAATTTGTTTGACGAAAATAATGGGAATGACCCACTTTTTTTCTCGCAAATAAAGTAAGAATGATAAATTGTCTAAATTGAGACGGAGTTCTTGCATGTGCTAGAACTAAGTCAAAATTTTGATTATCAATGAGAAACAAAATTTTGGAAGATGAAAAGGATTCATGCATGCCATTTTTGAAAGAATAATGCTTATGTGCAAAGAATTGTGAAAATTGTGATTTTGTGCTTTAGGAAAGCAATGGGACTTGACATGACGTGTTTCAAGTGATGAAAGACGCTTTTTTTTTTGATGCAAATGATGCTAGAAAAACTTTTGTGAATGCTTTTCTTTTGAAAAAAATATGTGCACTTTTGTGAATATATGCATGCTTTTGAAAATGATGAATGATTGACACTCTTCTTTTGTGCTTGTCTACGGAGAACAAGTCTAGAGGACCATCGAGATTGCGGTCAAGCTTTGGCGAGAGGATGCAGGATTTCGAGAAGAATGGGGTGAACCCCAAGGATTTGGTGAGGGCTACCGGCTGGATTCATTCGTCGAGGCTATCGGCGGGGTGTTCATATCACCTCTAAGAGCAAGGGCTTGATCCGGGCCCTTTACGAGTTACGGTGGGATAGCACCCATAGCTTCCATCGAGTGGGGAGAGGCGACGGTGACTCCTGCCCGATTTCACGGCTATTGCGGCCTACGGTTCACGGGAGGCCCGTGACTTGGAGAGACCACATTACGGTGAGGAATTTCAGAATTTGGTTGGATTTGAGTTGATTCCCAAGGGGCTGGGTATGGAGACACGCGGAATGTCGAGGTGGCGATCGGAAGCTGCATGCTGAGAACTTTCTTTGCTAATGATGTGACCGCCCACCGGTGCTAGAGCATTTGTGTGGTTGATCTTTGTCGGTCACCATTTTTGCTAGTGCAGGACACTTTGGCCATGACTTGCCTCCTCGACTCTTTGGAGGATGTGGATGGGATAGGGGACGGTCTCTTGGGGAGAGGCCGGATTGGCGGAGCTCTACTTCTCCTTGGACATGTACAGTAGGAACAAGGCTGCTTCGATGGGCTTGCTTCTCATTTGCCCTTGAGAGTAGTCTCTCTTTCTTTTCTCTTTTCTCTTTTCTGTCTTGAGACTTTTATGAGAGAGAGAATGACCTTTTTGATGTTTTGAACATGCGGGCACAGTTTTGCGAGGTGATCGGGTTCTTTCCTTGGAACCAACGAGTGATATCACCATCTTCCACTGCTATGGTTATTTGGAGGGAGATGCGAGGATAAGTTCACGGGAAAGACCCGGATCACCTTCGACTACAAGATGGTGAGGCCGGTCATCAACAGGGATGGGCACGACGGAGTGGACTTCTACCCTTGGGGCGGTATCAGGAGATTTTCTTTGGGAGATGCCATTGAGGCGACTAGGCGAGAGAGATGGCTCATGGGCGACATGTGATGTCATTTACTTGGGGACCGTTTCTCGAGCGGCGTAGCCATGTCCCTCCATTGGACGCCATTACTCCTCGGGATCCTCCGGCCACGGATCTGCGGCCCGAGGATTGGCCGAGAGGATGAGATTGCTAGGTACCGGGCGAGGCGTGGCTGCGAGGAGTACTTTGACATGGATACCCCCTACTGTTTGTGTTTGTGGAGCGGCGGCGAGGGCGCCCACGAAGCTAGTGAAGGCGGCGGTGACTCGGGGATATGGGGAGGATGAGCCTCTTGACCGCCGATCCCTCCTGCGCATCTGTCCTATGTGGTCCATGGAGTTCCGAGGAGGATGAGGATTCTGTCCCCGGATACTAAGGGAGCCCCGGTATACCACGCGGCACCTTTGTAAGTATACTTTTAGGGTCTTTCCCTTTTGCGGCTTTCTTTGCTTTTTGCAAATTTTGAGATTTTACGAGATTTTCGAGATTTTCTCTTCTTTTTCTCGGGTTCCGGCTCGCACTTATGATAGGTGATCGGGCGGAATAGGGGCTGGAAGGACATGTGCCGGTCCCTTCGAGGAAGGCGCTGCGCTTCAAAGGCGGCGGCGGATGCACGGGAGCCGGGCGCAAGAGACGGCATGTCGGGGCACGGCGTCTACCTCATCGGCCTCGGAGTACTCTTCCCGGTGCCATGCCTCGGGGCGGGGACCATGGCCCGGCGTGCAGGCGGTGGGCGAGTACGGGCACGATAATGTCCATTTGTCGACGTGAGCGACCGGGAGGACTTGATGAGGAGGCTAGCATTTATGAGGCGACGGTGATGAGGAGGAGGAAGAATCGGAGGCCTAGGAGGTCTCTAGAATAGATTTGGAACAAAAACAAACAATGGACAAGATTTATGCACACTTTGTTTATTTTTTGCTTTATTACAGCGCCGATGGGGCGAAGACATTGTATTTATGCTTTATTTACTTTTCTAATTCATGCTTTTTAATTTGCATATTATCGAGCCTTGGGGCGATTTTTTGCTTGGAATCGGAAATTTGAAAGCTGGGCCAAAATGATTTATAATGGTGTATAAATGCTTGAATGGCTTTGGATATGTTTTTGTACGAGGTTTTGGTTGAAAAAGTGGGGTGAAAACTCCCTTGGGCAGCAACTTGGTTGCTGCAGAATTTCTGAGATGGCTAATGTGGCCGTGCGGTTTTGTCCGAGAGGGCAAATGAAGCCGTGCGGCTCACGATTCTGTCATGCGAGCTGGTTATTTTTGAATAAAAGCAAGGCTTGGCCATTTCATTTCATTTTCAACTTAGACTTGTCCCAATTGTTCCCGAGCACATTTTGGACCTAAAAGCACCACCTTTGGTCATTTTGCGATGGAGAAGCCCGTTAGATTGCAAAGGGAAGCGAGACCGTTTTGTCCGATCTTCAATCTTGGGTGAGACACAACTTCCAATCTCATAGGGGGCTGCTTGATTCTTCCTTCAAGATCAAGTCTTTATGGCATTTGAGGGATCTCCCGCCGATTGGGACCTTTTGAGAGCCGCGGCAAAGTTACAGGACGTCAGGAGACATGTTTCTTGCTTTTCTTATAACGAGATTGTCCGACGCATGAAGACTTCCGAGCCTTGATTGGGGTCGAGATTGAGGCTATATCTATTCCGGCCCAGTCGGAGAGCGTGCCGGTGGCGGTAAAGCTTGCATCTTTTCTGCGAGATTCCTTTGGGGGAGGCGAGAGGATGATGGTAGCCCGGACGGGATTGACCTTCGATATCCGGGCGAGTTTGGGTCTCAGAGATATAGGCTGCGACCACGGTGGCTATGGACGCATTTATCCTTTGCGTATTCTGCTCTTTGTTCACCGGCGAGTCAGTGGGGATCTGTCATAGTGGTCTCTTGGACATGGTTAGAGGCTGAGAGTGGGAAGGATATTGTCCGTGGTTTTGGGAGAGACACTTCATGGGATTGACGGGATGGCTCGGGAGACCATTTCATGAGATCCGGGAGTCAGGCTGTGCTTGACCTTATAGGCTGCTGAGAGGCTCGGGGCTTTGCCGGGGGCTTTGCCGACTCGGTGCCCTTGGGTGATTTCTCGGAGAGGTGCACCGAGGCAACGGGACCGGAGTAGGCAGGAGGCGGCGATGGCTAGGCTATCCACTTCGGACATCCGTTGGTGGATACCTCATTGGAGGTTGCGGACCCGGGAGGATATTTCGGGAGTCTATCTTTGTGAGGGTTCCGGGATTCTGCTGGTCATCCTTCTACATACCTGCTTAGTATCCGGGCGGTTTGGGGCTTTACGGGAGCCATTGAGTGATTGGGAGGACATCAGGACCATGGAGGTGGTGTCATTGGATATGAGGATCCGGCCGGCTTCTCTTTCTTCTCGAGGGCTTGGACATACCTTTGCTTTCCCACCCGGGGCTATCTTCGGGGAGCGGGAAGAGTACCATCTTGACCACTTTGTCTACTTGGTAGTACGAGAGGGAGATGGGAGCGACTCGGGTCATCTTGGAGGAGAGGCGTCGAGCTTTATTGGGGGCGGCGCGTGACTCGAGCGAGGACTTTGAGGAGAGGCGAGGCTAAGGCGAGTCGCCGTAACCCGATCAGGTGACTTGGTCGGAGACATGGAGGCTCGGTACAAGAGGTTGTCCGAGGTCGCTCCTTTGGCGAGGCTCGGAGGGAGGAAGTGCGGACTCGTGCTCGGGTAGAGAGAGCACTTATTGACACGGAGTTTGGTAGAGGCTCCGGTGAGGATACCGGAGGTCGGGATGAGGATACCGACATCATAGATAAAAGAGGAAGAAGACTCGACGGGGCCGAGGAAAAGGGAAGAAGACCAAAGAAGACTCGGCGAATGACGCGTGACAAATCTTTTCTTAGGATCCTCTTATTGCCATTTTGCAAACACATTAGTTTATTTAGGCATTTTATTGTATTTTAGATCTTTGTAGCGAGGTTAGCGAAGTCAAGAGGTAGGCCGTGCTTGAACTTCATCAAGAAGTTTTTAACTTGTAATGAACAAGAAATATTATCTTAGAAATTAATCAAGACACATTTCATGGAAATTCAAATGTCTTATTGATTGGGACCCGTTTTATAGCGAAATACCCTTTATTATTTAGGACGCACTTCATGGAAGCTTGATTGTCCTTTTTATTGTTTAGACCGAACCATATATGAGTGCCCTCACGTTCCCCTTTTACAAGAAAGACTAAGGGGCTCGAGGTCTTCGTAGTTCATTACAGTGAACTATATATATTTTTTTTTTTTTATGTGCAACCTGTTTTTGCCTAGCCTAGCCCTTTTTGGGTTTTCGGCCTAGTGGGCATTACTCTTTTGCACTAAGATTTTTTATGTGCAACATGTCTTTTGCCTAGACCGCCCTTTTTGGGGTTTTCGGCCTAGTTGGGTATTACTCTTTTTGCACTTTTTTTTTTTTATTTTTTTTTTTTTTTTCTTTTAGACATAGTATCTTTTGAGCTTATCATAGTTATTTGGGTGGACAAAGGGATTGCCGTCAGTGCGCAAGCTTCATGGCTCCTCCCGATAGTATCTTACGCACCACATAAGGGCCGATCAAACGGGTTCCCATTTTCCCGGGGGTTGTCTACGGTAGGGGCTTCACTTTCAAAACTAAGTCACCCTCTTTGATGTCTACGGCCTTGACCTTTTTATCAAACGCTCACGGCCATCGCCTGCAGTAGGCTCGGGTGTGTTCCATGGCTTTTAGCCTTCTCTCGTCAAGCGGGGCTAACTTTCGTAAATGCTTGCTTGCAACCATTCTACTTCATTGACAGCTTTGTTTTCCGGGAGGACCCTTAATGACGGGATTTCCAACTCCACTTGGTAACTCTTTGCTTCCATCCCAGTAGGTTAAGGCAAAAGGAGTTTCTCTTGTAGGCATTCGACCAGACGTTACGCAGCCGAGTGCCAAGTGCGGCTTTTCGGGCCAATCACGACCACGGGTGGCCATCTTCCGGATGATCCGTTCGAGCGTCTTATTAGCGGCTTCCACGGCTCCATTAGTCGAGGTGCATGCGGAGACGACTTGTGGCGAGTGATTCTGAATTACGACGGCAACCTATCGCAGTCCCCTTCAAAGTGCGACCCATTATCGGAAATGATCTCGTTGGGCACCCCATATACGCACATTATGTTTTCTTTGATGAATTGGGCCACTTTTACGGAAGTGAGGACCTTGTAAGACTTGGCCTCTACCCGCTTGGTGAAGTAGTCGATGGCTACTAGCACAAATTCATGTCCATTGCTTCTGTAGGGGCTATTTTCCCTATCACGTCAATACCCCAAGTTGCAAACGGCCAAGGAGTCGTCATGCGATGCAGGTCATGAGGCGGGGAGATGGTTGAGGTTGGCAAACCGGCGGCACTTGTCGCATGCTCGGACGTCTTTGGACACGATCTGTTTCCATGGAAATCCGGTAGTAACCCATTCGAGGATCACTTGCATCGGGGCTCGGCATTCATATGAGGACCGCGAGGGACCATTGTGGACTTCGGTCATCAATTCTTTGGCCTTTTCTTGAGTGACGCACAAGAGGAGTGGTCCTTGGTATCGCTTCTTGTATAGGTTGCCTCCTAGAATGACATAATGGGAGGCCAACCTTTTCGGGGCTTGCAAGCTCTTGGCTCGACACCTTCTTTTGGTCTACCTTCTTTGTCTCTGAAAGGTGACTCTCCATCTTTGAGGAAGCTGGTAAATTTGATTGTACCGGGGTTCCTTTATAGGCTCGGGTCCCAGGTCTACTTCACAACAGAAGGGTGGGGCTTCTCTTCTACCCACTCGGAAGGGTTTTATGGCTTTTCCCTCGGGGATCTCTACCAATGAGGCTAGAGTAGCTAGAGGCATCTGCGAATCTGTTCTTTTCCCTTGGCAAGTAGTGGAAGGTCACTTCTACGAAGCTTGTCCGATCCAACTCCTCCATATGGGCATGATACCGGCTGCGAGTTAGGGTCCAGCTTGAGTCTTCCACTTGTTGGAAACCTGGTTGATGATCGGGTGAGTCTCAGTAAACTTCTAGCTCCTTGACATTCCTTTCTAAAGGCGGCTTCCAAACCAGCAATGCGAGGCTTCATACTCGGCAACATTGTTCGTGGCGGGGAAGTTCAACTTGAGGGCTATGGGTGTATGCTCATCTTTTGGATCGACCGGTAGCATCCCGATACCGTTTCCTCTTTTGTTAGCGGCTCAGTCGAAGAACAATTGCCATCGGTTTCAGGCTCATTGCAAAGATCCCTTCATCAGGAATTGGGGTTCGGGCCCTCTGTCTTCATTCTTTGGGAAAGTTTGCCGGAGTGGTCGACAACGCTTGACCCTTGATGGCCTTTACGGTCACATAGTTGATGTCGTACTCTGCTAAGAAGAAGGACCACTTTGCTAGACGCATCGAGAGGGAAGGCTTATCAAAGATGTATTTGATGGGGTCCATTCTTGAGACCAAATTCGCGGGGGTGGGCTTGCATATAATGCTTCAACTTGCCGACTACCCCGGACCGGATCTTTGCCTTGAGGTCTTTTCACATCTTTGAGTAATTGAGCTCACTTCCACTGCGACTTGGGTGACAAAGTAAATGGCGTTTTCTGTCAGAGAGTCTTTCTTCTCACAGGCAAGCATAGCCCCAAGCTGCCGTATCGATGACGAGTGAGATAGAGCGAGAAGAGGTTTCTGTCTATGTGGGGGCATAATCTGGGAGGATGTACCAAGTATGCCTTGATGCGGTCAAAAGCATCCTGGCATTCTTCGGTCCATTACGTGTCTACGTTCTTCTTCATGAGCTTGAAGATGGGCTCGCACATAGTGGTCAGCGATTGTGAAAGCTTGGCTAATGTCTTGCGGTTTTCCCATAAAGCTCTTGACTTACATGCAGGTCGAGGTGGCCTCATATCCATAATGGCTTTGATCTTTTGGGGGTTGACTTCGATACCTCGCTCAGTGACCATATACCCGAAGCACTTTTCCCCTTGTCACTCCGAAGGTGCATTTTAGCGGGGTTTAGTCTCATGGAATGTTGTCTCGGCCTCTTAAAGAACTTCCGCGAGGTCAACAAAGTCTTGCCCGTCCTCGCACTTTGGAGTGGATTATCATGTCGTCTACGTAGACCTCAATCTCTTTGTGGATCATGTCATGAAAAAGCGCGGTCGCTGCCCGTTGGTAAGTAGCCGGCGTTCTTAAGCCCAAATGGCATCCTTTGTATAACGGTAAGTTCCCCACGGTGTGGTGAAGGTACATCTTTTCTTGGTCTTCCTCGGCCATCTTGATGCAGTTGTATCTGCAAAGCCATCAACGAAGGATTTGACTTCGTAGTTAGCGATGGAGTCCACCAGGATGTCTATGTTTGGCAAGGGTAATCGTCCTTGGGGTGGCCTTGTTCGAGATCTCGGCAAATCCACACGCGGCGCACCTTCCCATTGGCCTTGGTGACGGTCACAATATTGGATAACCATGTCGGATATTCGATGACTCTAATGAATCCTACCCTTGATAGCTTCTCAATTTCTTCTTTGACACAGTAGAGACCATTCAGCTTGATCTTCCTCGGTTTACATTTGCGGCTTAGCATGCGGTGCTAGAGGGATTACGTGCTCTACTATCGAAGCATGTCTAGCCCGGACATATCCTGTATGACCATGCAAACACGTCGACGTATTCCACTGAGCGGATCGATCGGTCTGTCCCGTTCAACCTCCTGGAAGAAGTTTCCGATCTGTGTCTCTTTAGGTTCCTCGACGGTACCCAAGTTCACACTTGTCAAAACCTCCTCGGCGGCTTGGGCCCGGTTTTCCTCTTTTCCGAAACACCTTAAAGATTTCTTTAATGTATTGTTCATTTAGTGTGTTTGCATCTTGTTCAAATGATTCATTATTAAGCTGCATTGTTGAGTTTTGAGTTAATTTATCATTTTGTTAAGTTGGCAATAAGAGGATACTCGAAAGATCTATCATTTCATTCAAAATAAGGGGAAAGATGACATCGATTACATTTTGATAGTCCTCGGGCGTGAGGCCTTCGGATGACTCGAAGGGGCTTGGAATTCAAAGATTCTGACTCGGCGAACGAGACGCTACGGACTCTGGACCCTACATTACTTATTGACTCGAGGTGGCTTGACAAGGGTTGGGCCAGGGATCTCACTCCTTCTTGCTTTGTTGCCACAGGGAGTAACGGTCTTGTCGGCGTTCTCATCTGTGGATCATAATTGCCTTTGTTGACACCATTTCCATGGGAATACGTGATACAGCGGAATCTCCTTTCTGAACTTAACTTTATCTGTCGGTACCTGCAGGGCGGTAGGACCCGGTTGTGCTTTCGGCATACGAGATACGGACTTTCTTCATCCCAAAAGTCTTAAATTTGGTTCACTCTTCTTTCCACCTTTTCCCAAGCAGGGGCTGGGACGATCCTCGGGAGTGGTAAGAGCCATTACAAATACATTATGCTCATCATGGGTAATGAAGGGTTACGAAGAAACTTTCATTAACATGGCTTGTTTCACTTCAAACTCGCAGTCTTCATAAGTGAGCCTTTCTTACGTAATCTTGACCATAGTTACTGGTTCGATATCATAGAAAAGAGGCCGAGCTCGACAACATTAACAAAATCAGTTCCGACTATGGGCCCAAATTGTCCTTCCATGGCGGCGGCGTTGATCAAATCTTTCCATTTTCCTTGCAACTCGGCATAAGGAATATTGAATTTGAGAATGTCCATGATCTCTGGATTTCCAAAGTTGGCTGCATTTGTCTCCCGAACTCGATCATGTTGACACGATTGTTAGTGGAAGAGGATTCTTGACCACATTAGGACCCCAGGTGGTTCCGGCTTGCCTTCTTCAATTAGACGAGAGATCGGGAGTTTCGGGTAGGTGCAATCATTGGTGTTATGCCTATGATATTTGTGGAAGCGGCAATGTTTGGTTTCGTCCATTACGATACTAGGGTTTTGGGTTTCCGGTTTTCCAGAGGTCGATGAGTCCTTCGGCTACCAAACCGTCAAAGACCTTTTCTAGTGGCATTCCGAAATCTTACGGTATAGAAACGAGGTCTCGGCCGCAACTACTTGGCTTGGATTACTGTCCCACTTTCTCATTACGGATGTAATTGACGGCGCGACCGTTTCTTTTCCCTTTATAGTGACAGTAGGGGTGTTTGACACTTTGGTGCTTTGTAGCGATAAGAGCTGGGCGATCCTGTGGCGGGGCCATGTTGAAGGCATTTTCAAACTTGGTACCGGCATTTACCATCGCTCGAAGGTCGGGATAATAGTAATTGCCAATTTGGACCCTTAGTTGAGGCTTTAAGCGAGGATTGGAAGATCTCCATCTGCTCTTCTTCATTCGGCGGGGTCATCATTTCACTGAGCTTCAGTTCCATCTCTGTAAAATTCAATCATGGCTCGTTTGGTATTTGTAGAGTGCCTTGTAGGTCATTCTGCTGGTTTCCCAATTCAAATTGGCCTTATACTTCTCGAGAAAGGCTTCCTTAATTTGGTCCCAGGTGGATCGGGCTTACGGTTTTACGTGCGGGAACCATCTAAGAATTTGAACCCTTTAATGACAATGAAAATGGTCGGCCATTTGCGTGTGTACAGGATCCTTGGCTCTCATGGCAAGAAGGTAGCTTTCAATATGAGTCAGGGGACAATCGGTGCCGTTGAATTTTTTCAATCTCAGGCATCCGAATTTTGGAGGAAGAGGGACAATCTTGCTAGGATCGATGTCGATATCTTTGCCTTTTTGGTGTTCGGTTCTCCGAACTTCTCTGCATTGACTTAACTTGTTCCATCAACCAAGTCATGTTGGGGTCGGGGACGGTTTCGACTACGAAGCGGGCTTGTCGGATTTGAGTGGCGGGGTGTGGGTGGCACGGTGGTAGGCGATACCGTGGCTTGGGAGTCTTTAGAAGGGAAATAGGTGTAAACTTGGCACAGTCGGTGTTTCCACGAGGCGACCGGAGGCATAGGAATTAGGCTCATAGTTGCGAAGTAGGAAAAAGGAGCCTCGTGGGATCCTATTGGCAAGGTTGGGGGTGGAAGATGCTGGCGTGGCGGGCGGGAGTTGAAAAGGTCGCTTGATTGATTCGAGGAGCTGGAAGTTGTGCAGGACGGCCCATGCTTGGGGAGAGGGAGCGAATCCCATAGGGTAATGCGGAGGCTGCGTTACGGGAATAGGCTGTGGTGTTTGTTCTACATTGGTAGGGAACAAAGGCTGGGTCTTATCTGAGGAGGAGAGGTTGTCGGGACCCTAATGGCTTGGGATACTGGAAAAGGCTGAAAAGGGACAGTCTTTGGTAAAGGCTCATATGTGGATGGAGGAGGGCACTGGTTATAGGCTAGAGGGGCTGAGATGGTTACTTATGGAGTTTCATCTTCTACCATGACCAAGGAACCATTGGGCTCTACCACTATCTGGACCCCATGACGGCGTAGCGCATCAATGAGCATGGCCTCTTTGTTCCTCATGGGCCTTACGACTATTTTCCAAGGCTAAGGCTAGCTCTTCTTCCCTAGTCATCTCGGTTACCCAAACCAAGTCTTTGTTCTCTGTCGAATCGAACATTCTGACTCTCTGGGTGACCAAACCGAGGATTCTCGCGAACTGTGCGAGAATTGCGCTAACAAGTCGGCCCGACCCGGTGTTCTCACCCACTTCTTTCTCGAGGGAAAGGGATAGGAAAGGTTTAGACTCGAGGTAGGTGTTTAGTGAAGGCTCGGGCAATATGCAAATTAGAATCTTCCGAGTTTACTTAAAACAGTGTCTTTTATTAATATCTATTTGGTTGGAAAAGGGGGTTTGCCCTTCTTTTCGTAACTACTCTAGATCTGGATCGGTGGGTTCCGTCACTACGTCTATAAGCCTCGTATTCCACTGTATTTCGACCTCCCGGGGTGGAGCAGCCCGGGCGAGGGTCCTATAGGGCACGCGGATCCCACCGACCGAGAGTAAAGAACGCTCCTAATGGGTCTAGCGGGTCATAGGAACTTTCAACGCACGAGCGATGCGGATTATAGTCAAGGCAATACCGGGAAAGTCTCGTCTTTACGCCTTGATAGGATTTTGGCGAGATTTTTGCTTGAGCGAATGACGTTTTGACTTTCGGTAATGTCCGAGAAGATAATAGGCATGGGTCGGGCGGCAAAAGCCGGATGACATGATGTCACATTGAACTTCGTTGCATACGCCGGGCGTGAGTTAGAATAGAAGTCAATGCCGGGTCAAGATCTTGCCAATTTTCCTTGTCGGAATTTTAGCAGGAGCTTCGCTTGAGCGAAAGATCTTTTGATTTGTTGGCAAAGACTCGGTCTTGACTCTTGCGCATTCCGTGCAGGTCAAGGTCAATAGTCAATGTCGGAGTCGAGATCTCGCCAATTTTTCCTTGTCGGAATTTTGGCAGAGTTCTTCTTCCGTTATGAACTAAGGCTTGACCTTTACGAGGGTATGCAACTGGGCTATATGACACGGACTAGACCAAAAATCAACCAAAAGTCACGGTTTTTTGAAACGTGTGACACGGACTGTGCATTGGTCGACACTGGCTGCCATGGGGGGGTTGGGATGATTCCGTGCGCGCCCGGGAGCATCGTAAGGCTGTCCGTGGATCGCACTGGAACTACCCTCGGGTTTGAAGGACGTGCGTGCAAAAGTGTACAGGATATATCAGGTGCGCGTAGTGTGCGGTCTCCTAAAAATGTTCCTTTTTGAGTTAAAACAGAGATTTTCAGAAATGTGTTTTAAAGGAATGATTTTCGAGACGGGGAAAATGCAACACGTAAGCACGTAAATTTTCTGGGAGCCCCAGTCAGTCATGGAGCTGAGTAGCCCCAAGCTGCTAGGACTGCCAGATTAACCTTAATTTTTCCTGGTGGAATTGCCACTGAGGTCGCCCGGTCAGAATTCAAGGCGGATTGAGCCGTACGACTGCATGGATCAATTTTCCAGGTTCCACTCCTTTTGCTATTTTTTTTTTCGGGTTGTTTCCCGTTCAAAGTATGCACAGATTCCAAGATGCAAATGATGCAATGCAAGGTAAAGAAAGCAAGCATGATTAATGAAATCGGCGACGGGAGTCTAACCCGCTCCAAGGGAAAAGCTTTCTTTCATTTCAAAATTTTTTTTCGAAAAGGAATAATGGTACGTGGGATTGTTAAACCACCGGTTATCCCAACTCCCACATCAGGGAGTGTACAGGAAGGGTAAGTGGTTTCCACCTATATACCGATTATCGATTTTTGTTTTGAAAATAAAAGCTTTTCTCCTTTGGGATGGTCCCCAGCGGAGTCGCCAAACTGTGAATGTGTGCCCAAAATTTTTGTGTTTGTTGGATTCACGCTAGTTTGAAGACATCCGATTTAATTTGAAAAACGGAGTCGCCACGCCATTTTGATTACCTCAAAACTTTGAAAAAAAAGTTTTATGGGTTCGGAGGTTAAGTTACCCCTTGGGAAGAACGGATCGTCGTTCACCCAAGGTGCCTTGCCGGAGCAAGTCTCCCAAGATCCCATTAATCGTGCTTGCTTGCGTGCTTTCTTGTGTGCATGTGTTTGAAAATAAGGAGGGAATGTCCCAAGTCGTCTTCCGGACGTACAAACCATTTGTTGGTTGTCGCTCGGGATTTCTTGGATTTTATGTATTCGGGATTATGATCCCGCCCTCATCTTGGACTTGTGATCATCGCATTTTTTGGACCTTGGGACTTGCGTGATCGAGAGAATGACTCTCTTTGTAGTCAAAGATGAGGTTCTTTAGAAAAGGAGGGTCCTTAGCCCATCAATCCTACACTTTAAGATGTTCGAGCTCGTATAGATGCTTCATACTCATCTTAAGTGATAATCGGAGATATAGGGTTCAAAGGTGTCCCTTTTCTAAAGAGATTATGAAACCTTTATGGAAGGTACGATGTAAAGATAGGATCTTTTACATCGGTCCGTTCCGACATTTTTAATGAAAAGATGACATTTTTGGGTTGCAAATGATGCATTTGATTCAAAGAAATGATCTTTATTGCAAATGATGCATAAAGATATGATTTTTATGCAAATGATGCATTTTTATGAAGAAATTGGCATTCATTATGCAAATGATGCATAAAGATTGCATTTTGAAAAGCATATGATGCTAGTTTATGGTAAAGACATGATCTTTAAAGCAAATGATGCTTGGAAAAGGGATTTTGAATGCAAAGGATGCATTTTGATTGAAAAGATTTGATTTTTATATGCAAAGGATGCATAAAGATGACATTTTTATTGGAAAATGGGGGTTTTAGGTGCAAAGGATGCACCTTTATAGGGAAAGACTACATTTTTTATGACAAATGATGTCTAATGCATGCAAAAGGGGAAGGGGGAATATAAAGATGTGATCTTTAATCTACCAAGTCCCAAGCAATATAAAGGCAATGCAATGAGCAATTTATAAAGCAATTAGGATGCGAGGTTAGGGCATGCGAGGTTACCAATGGCTTATTTCTTCTTTGGATGGAGCTAGGAGGAGAGGTTGATCTTGGATCTTCAAGGAGGAGGGAGGTAGCTTCTTGGCCTTCTTCTTCACCTTCTTGGACCTCCAGCAGCTTCTTGGGAGTATTTCTTCGTAATATGAGTAATTGATGCCTCTTGTGGATGATTGTTGTTGTTGTGAAAATGGGTAGAGGAGGGCTCTATTTATAGGCAGTCTGGAAATCGCCAATGAGGCCGTGCGGCTAGGGACCTCAAGCTAATGCAGCCGTGCGGCATTATCCATTGTGACTCAGCATTTCTAGAACCATGCAAGGTGGCAAATTCTAGAAACTTCTTCCTAATTAAGAAAAACGTGTTTCTTAATTAGGAAGGCTCCTCTTCAGCCTTTAATTAATTTGGAACTGTTCCGGAATATTTCCGGAACACTAGGAAGGTCCGGGGAATTACCGGGAAACTTACCGAAATTGCCGGGAAATTTAACCGGAAGGCATGAGCCAGATTTGGGTACTTACAGCCGGGTGCTACCATGTGAGCGATAGTGATTGGAGGTGGAAGGCTTGGTACATGAGAATATACGGGGGCCTTTTCTGAACTGTATCGAGGTTTGTCCCCGGTGTTTAGGGATTCGTGTATAGGCAAAGGGATGAACCCAGGAGGGTATTGAGGAATATTGGCATCTGCCTGAGATGGTCCAGCGGTGCGCTGGTGGTATTGAGTGATGGGAGTAGCACTGGGCTGGCCAAAAATGACAGGGTTGCCCTGAGAGGTGGCAACATGGAGCCTAGGTCGGCTGCTTCCTTGATTCGTTGGCATCCCATATGTTGGCGGGGGAGGAACCTGATTGAAGGTTTGGTGAACTGGTTTCGGGGAATCGTCATCCTCGACCAGGACAAAAGTACCATCTGACTGGGGGATAGTTGCTATACCTCGCTCATTCAGAAGCTGTACCACGAAATTCTGCTGATCCTCTTTCTGCCTCTTGTGAACCTCACAAGCCCGGATGGCTTCTTCCAAAGTCATATCTATTACCGGTGGCGGGGGTCCGTCCCCGTCACGATTTCTCGGTGAGTTAGACATGTCGGAAATTCTGGCTGAGGGAACTGAGGGAACCGAAGAACTGCTCGACGCCGCCGCCGTAACGGTGATCCTGGCAAGGCGCTGACCCGGAAATCTGAACCACTTTCTGCTCGCTGCAGGGAACGAAAGGAAGGGTTTAGGCTTCGGAAAAGGGTATTTGGCTCAAGGTTTCGGGCTTGTGCAATGTGCAGTTACCGATTAATGTTTACTTAAAGCGCATTTTCTCAGAGTCCTAATCGGTTGGAAAAGAGCGAGTCTTCTTTTTCGCAACTAATCCTAGAGCTCTAATCAGTGGATCTCGTCACTACACTTATAAGCCCCTCGTTTCCATTGTAGATCATCTTTCTCAGGACGGACTATCCCGAGCGAGGTCCGATAAGGCAAGCGAGTTCCACCGACAAAGGAAAAAGTAAACTTAAGGCTAGCTGATCACGCAAACTTTCGACGTGTGCGGCGTACGGGCCACAGTCGAGGTCAACGTCCTTAAGTTAAGGTAGGGATCGTGCCAAAATTTTGGCATGACCTCTCCTCGCTTGTACGAGAGACCTTAGCTTTTAGCGTTGGCCAAGTTGTGGCTGGCACGGTACATACGACGAGGTTTGGTGACACGGCGTCACATTGAACCTTCGGGTATATTTTTCGGCAGAGCTCCGCGTCAAAGTCAAGGCTGAAGAGCTCAAGACTTTGGGGTCGGGAACGACCTTCGGTCTCAATCTCTCGAGCTTGACTCGGGGCGGGGCCCGGCGTAAAAAACATACACTTAGGCTTTATGACACGAGCTAAGCCAAAAACCAACCGGGGTCTTGGACAAAGTGTGACACAAAGAGTGCATGGCTTACACGGGCTAGGATGGGATGTTTGGGACGACCCCGTGCGCCCCCGAAAGGCATCTGGCAGGCCAATCGGGGTGCAACTGATAAGGCCATCCCGGGTTACGGGTTGTAGTGTGCAGTGTACCGAGGCAGCAAGTGCGGGTAGTGTGCGGTCACTAAAATTCCTTTTCTGAGTAAAACAGAGATTTTTCAGAATGTGTCTTAAAGCATTATGATGCACAGTTCAAAAGACAGCAATGAAAATCAAGCATGAATGGGGATGCACAAACACGGTATGATTTTGAAAAGTTGACAATGTAATGCCTTTTGAAAGAGAGAACCGTTCGAGGTTTAAAGGAACACACACACGAAAACGAGGAAGGGTAAACGAAAGTTTGACCCACAGAAGGCTTTTTCGAAAACATCGGCAGTTTTGAAAAAGTATCATTTCCCCAGCGGAGTCGCCAACTGAAATTACCCGGTCTTTTCGCGCGGACGCGGAAAGTGCGGTTGTCTTTCGCGGAGGGATGTTGGTGTATGAGACCTCGCTTCACGGGAAGGAAAAAATGAGGAGTGTTTTTGTATTTTGAGCCCAAAACGTTGAGAAATGGCTTTTGAAAATGGTGTCGTTTTTATTGGTAGCAAAAACTTAGGAAAAAGATTTGAAAACGGGAATCATTTTTATTGGTAGCAAAAACGAGTTAAAAGCTTTTTAGTACCAGAGATTGTTAGGTTCGGAGGTCACGTTACGTTTCGGGAAGAGTATATTGAGATCACCCGAAACGCCTCGCATGACGAGTCTTTCTACCTTTCTCGAAAACGTGTGTGTGTGTGTGTGTGTTTTGAAATGGGGGCTTGAATGACAAGCTTAATCTTGGTTTGAATGTCAAACGTTGATTAGGTGACTTTATTCGAAAAGACGAGCGTTTGCGTGGCAAACGTCGGTTTTGAGTTTGAAATGATCGTTTGCGTGGCAAACGTCGATTTTGAACCGGGCGAGTCATTGTTAACGATTTTTACGGGAAAAATGCGTTTTAAATGATATGCGATCAACGAATCGGGTTGCGACTCGGACTTTGAAAATTAAATACTATCACGATCCAAATGGGTCGGACTTGTAAATGACAGTATTTAAAGCAGTGTAAACGAAATCAAACGATCCGGAATCGTAAATGACGATCAACGAGGCCAATCGGCTCGGATTTGTAAATGACGATCAACGAGGCCAAATGGCTCGGAATTGTAAATGACGATCAACGAGGCCAAACGGCTCGGAATTGTTAAATGACAGAAAATAAATGACGATCGACGGATCGATCGATCCGGAATGGTAAATGACAGAAAAAGTAAACGGAACGGGGTCGGAACGCCGTTTTAACCCGTGATTACTTCTCTTACGGGAAGAGAAGAGGATCGAGGGGCTAAAACGTATCGGACCCCGTTAGACGGAGGCGTCTACATTTCAGTAACGTTGTTCGAAATGGTTATAGCGACTGGCGCGTAAACCGAGACGAAACGAGAGATTTAGAGAGAGGGAGTTATACCTATGGCTAGGGTCGACTCTTTTGGCTCGGAAGGTGTGTACGGGACACGAAAAGTAGTTCGAAAGGTTGTTTCGAAGTGGCGGGGGGCGTATTTGATCGAAATACGGAAGTTTCACGCGAATCGAGACAAAACGGGAGCTCGGAAGGGGTGAAAACTGCTTAGGGCCGTGGGTGAGAGTGATTTTGGGTAAATTTTGTTCCTCTTTTTGCCTTTGACAGCAACTTCTATTTATAGGTGAAAATTGCAGTAGGAGTCCGGACGGACTTGGACTGAATTTCCAGGGTTTTGGGGTATTTTGGAATTCTGAGGGACTTGCTGGCAATTTCAGGAAATTTGCACAGGGAGTCCGGCCGGACTTTGACTGAAATCCAGGGGTATTTTGGTCTTTTCAGCTTGATTTGTGATTGAAGAGTGACTAGAGGGAGGTGGCATGCTTGCCACGTGCCCTGTGAGTCACCAGCCCATGTGGGATTTTGTTCCCGGGTCCCGGTTTTGTCCGTTTTTTAAATAACAGTCCGGAAAATGTTCGAAACGCCCCCGGAAAGTGCCGGAAAGTGCGTTTTTCAGGGAAAGCCGTGCTTTTACGTGTGATGACACGTGTTAAGTACGCTTCGACGTCGGGATGCACGGGGCAGTCCCGGGACGTCTCGATGGCTTGACAACGGGGAGTTTAACGAGTTCCGGTTAACCTGGAGCGGGCCAGTTAACGGATTTCGGTTAATTTTCTGACGGATTTTGACGATCCGGATTTGGGTACTTACAAAGAGGCGACTCGGGTGAGCTCTAATATTCTAATATTCTCTTTCCGAGGAGTAACCTGACCTCCGAACTCAAAAATCTCATCACACAAAAACAGTTTATTTTTAAACTGATGTTTTTTCTCAATGTTTTGGGCTTAATCAAAACGGCGTGGCGACTCTACAAGCAAAAACACAGCGAGGCACCTACTCCAACACACGAAAGCGAAAATGCCAGATGTCGGGGCGCGATTGCGCTGCCTCTCGGATCCGGGTAATTTCAGTTGGCGACTCCGCTGGGGACATTTTGTTTTAAAAAATTTTAAACAAAGCAAAAGATTTTTAAAACGATGATGAGGGTCAAACTTTCATTTTACACATTTCTTTAACTATTGTGCGTGTGTACATGTGCTTTACTTTTTATTTACGAAAAAAATAAAAATACAAAAAAGGGGCATTTACAAAAAACTACTTTTGAAAGGTGGAAATTACAAAAAAAAACACATAAGTTGGAAATTACAAAAAACTACTTTCTTTATTACAAAAAACTACTTTCTTTAATTTTGGGAACAAAAAAATTTATTATTATTATTTCACTTAGCACTTAGCACAAAAATTTTTAAAAAATAACTGATAAATGACATTTATCGGTTGTTTAACCAAATACCAAGCACAAAAACTCATTAAACAACTGATAAATCCATTCATCAGTTGTTTGAACCAAACACTTAGCACAAAAATAACTGATAAACAACTGATAAACATGATAAACAACTGATAAACAACCGATAAACAACTGATAAACATGATAAACAACTGATAAACAACTGATAAACAACTGATAAACATGATAAACAACTGATAAACAAATGATAAACATGATAAACAACTGATAAACAACTGATAAACATGATAAACAACTGATAAACAAATGATAAACATGATAAACAACTGATAAACAAAAGATAAACATGATAAACAACTGATAAACAACTGATAAACATGATAAACAACTGATAAACAACTGATAAACAACTGATAAACAACTGATAAACATGATAAACATGATAAACAACTGATAAACAACCGATAAACAACTGATAAACATGATAAACAACTGATAAACACGGATAAACAACTGATAAACAACTGATAAACATGATAAACAACTGATAAACAACTGATAAACACTAATAAACAAATGATAAACAATTGATAAACAACTGATAAACATGATAAACAACTGATAAACAACTGATAAACAACTGATAAACAACTGATAAACATGATAAACAACTGATAAATAACTGATAAACAACTGATAAACAAATGATAAACATGATAAACAACTGATAAACAACCGATAAACAACCGATAAACAACTGATAAACATGATAAACAACTGATAAACAACTGATAAACAACTGATAAACATGATAAACAACTGATAAACACGGATAAACAACTGATAAACAACTGATAAACATGATAAACATGATAAACAACTGATAAGCAACCAATAAACAACTGATAAACATGATAAACAACTGATAAACAAAAGATAAACATGATAAACAACTGATAAACAACTGATAAACAAATGATAAACATGATAAACAACTGATAAACAACCGATAAACAACTGATAAACATGATAAACAACTGATAAACAACTGATAAACATGATAAATAACTGATAAACATGACAAACAATTGATAAACAACTGATAAACAACTAAAAACCTTAAATCGGGACAGAATGTTTTTATGGCATACTCCCTCCGTCCCACACCAGTGTGGACTTATTTCCTTTTTGGTCCGTCCCAAGTTAGTGTGAACTGCCCAAAATGGCAAAGAATCTTTACTATTCCACCCACTCACTCATTCTCTCTCCTACTTTACTTTTACACTCACAACATTCTCTCTCCTAACTATTTCTCTCACTCATTCTCTCTCCTATTTAATTTTCCATACTCACAAACACCTCCCCCACCTATTTCTCTCTCCTAATTTTCTTTAATTCCCGTGTCAAAAAAGTTGGTCCATGGTAGTGTGTAGGGCTATTACACGAAACGAGCCTGCTCGAGCTTGGCTCGAAAAAAGCTCGAGTTCAAGTGGGCTCGAGTTGAGCTCGAGCTCGAGCTCGAACCGATTTTTAAGCTCGCCATTTTTTCGAGCTCGGCTCGTGTTCGGCTCGTATGTTCGACGAGCTCTGTTCGAGATCGACTCGTTTGAGCTCTACTCGGGCTCGGCTCGTTAAAAGCTCGAATGAATTTTAGTATATATATATAAGCTCGTTTAGGCTCGAGTTCGATTACAACTCGAATTAGGGCTCGATAAAGCTCGTTTGATTTCAGATTTTTTTCAAAAAATAAGTCGAAGCTCGAGCTCGGCTTGTTATTACTAAGAATTAATTTTGAGCAATTATTTAATGTTGATTTAATCATCCAAATGAAAATGTAGAACATGTTATTGATAGTATTGTTGATGTTGTATCAATTACAAGTTTTAGATTTACATTAGAATAATTAAATCAATCTAGAATTATTGCTCAAAGTAATGGCAAAAAAATTGATACAACAAATTTAAGGATAGTTATTTAAAAAATTCCTTCCATACTAATCGATAATGATAAAATTAAAACCAACTCAACATTGGTGACGACTCGACTCTACAAAAAAACAATTTGAAGTCTTTTTTTTTGTTTTTCATGAATCTAGATAACAGATGAGTTAAATAAGATGGCTCACCACTTCTGAGCCTGACCTTTCCGGTCTGAACCCCATTCACGCTTGAAGATTAAAGACGATGATTTGTTTAATTAATTGGTGAAATTCGGCCTGAATTTTTTATAGCTTGGCCGGAATCAATGGACTCGCCGGAGGTGGTCGCCGGAGGTGGGGAAGGTGGTCGCCGGAGGGAAGCTTGTCACCGGAGTTGGGTTGGGTAAATATAGAGAGGGTAAAGAGAGATGGGTGTGTGTTTTGTGTGCAAAATAGTTTTTTGTAATATTCATATTTAGCTAAATAGTTTTTTGTAAAATCACAACTTACATGTTTTTTTTGTAAATAGCATGTTTTTGAGTGAGTTTTTGGCAAAAAGTCCTACAAAAAAATGCATCGATATATATCTGTGTACATACATTTAAAATTCTTCAAAAAACTTCTGTTTTACTCAGAAAAAAGAATTTTAGAGACCGCACACTACTCGCACTGCTGCCTCGGTACACCGCACGCTACTCGCACTGCTGCCTCGGTACACCGCACGCTACGCGCACTGCTGCCTCGGATACACTGCACACTACAACCCTCAACCCGGGGTGGTCTCAATTGTAGTTTGTTTGGCCTTCCTACGCCTCTCGGACCGCACGGGATCATTCCAAACATCCCATCCTAGCCAAGTGTCAACCATGCACGTTTGAGTCTTGAGTCACACTCTGTCCAGACTCAGTTGGTTTTTACCCAGTCCGTGTCATACAGTCTGGATACATATCCCATGCCGGCCATTTTCTGAGTCAAAGCTCGGAACTCAAGATCCCTTGCGCAAGCAAAGCGATGAAAGGTCATGCTAAAATCTTGACCCGATCTTGATTTTCCGAAGCTACGCCCAGACGATGTTCCGTCCCGGATATACATCCATGCCCACATGACACCATGTCATCAAGCCTTTAATACGTCAGCCATGACAATATGACCCAGCCAACACCTAATGTCGCAGATCCCTTGCGCAAGCAAGGTAAAGAGAGGTCATGCCGAACTCTTGACCCGATCTTGACTTAGGTGTCGGCTCGGCTCACTATTCACATGGCTAACGCATTAAAACGAACATGACAGGCTCGGTCCTTAGGTTCGATTTTTCTTTTAGGCCGGTGGAAACCGCTTGCCCTATAGGACCCTCGCCCAGGGCTATCCACCCCGGGATGTCGAAATACAGGTGCAAAATGAGGGGCTTAGATGGTCTCCACTGATCCAGGATCTAGCATAGTTGCGAAAAAGAAGAGCGATCTTTTCCAGCCTACCTAGGATTCTGAGAAAACACTGTTTTAAGTAAATTAAAAAAAAAAAGAAAGAAGCGGAAACCGCATGTCACGTGAGCTTTCCCCCTTTTATCCCGAAAGGCCTTCCCGTGTCTAAACCTTACTTGTCACCCCCTCCAGCGAACCGAGAGTGGTTGAGAATACCCGGGAGCCGCCTTTTCAGTATCGAGGTCACAAGGTCCGACAGCCCTTCCAGTTCAGCGGTCCGCACCGTCCGCTACTCCCCCATGACGGGATCAACAGATAACAGTAAGGGAAACGGAACCCCGCCACTAAGGAACCTTCAGACAATGGAGGAGATGCTGCGAGCCTTCGAAACCCTCAAGAAGCGCCAAGAGGAGCAGCAAGCCTGGATCGTAGACACCCTGCGCCTTCGAGGAACCGTTGTTGTTCCCCAACCTGATGGGACCTTCGTTCTCATAGAAGACGAAGAAATACCAGCTCCCCCAGGTCATCAAAGCTATCAGCAGGTCCCACCTCCGCCAAGCTACGAGATCCCAGCAACGCAAAGCAGCTCTCGCTCAAAGCTCCACTCGGGCATCGAGTCAAACGCTCCGATGTGCTCCGCCACAAAGACAAGCCAATTTTCCGGCTCTGCGCCCCAAGCTCAGTATCAACAGCACACATACGGGCCTGCTCCACCAGACCCTAGTGCATCTCGGTATCCCCCGGGATTCAATCCTCTGCCTCTATACGAGCCTCGAAACCATAATAAAAAACCCCAAGGTTTATCCGGGACAGGCATCCCAAGCGGATATCCCGACATCTCAAACCTACCACCCGCTAGTCTGCCACTTGGGGCTAATGAAACATTTTCCCAATTCCCAAACACAACCCTTAGCGGCTCGGGCAATCACGCCCTCAATTTCAACAACCCAGGGTATGGGTTGGTATACACTCAACTACCTCCCCAAGACTCCCGAATGGCGATCCCATCAGCCAATCCACCTCCATCTTCGGTTTCCATCCCCGAAAACGGCAACCCGCCTCAACCTGCCGATCCCCACATGGCTTGGCTGATCGAGCAAATGAAGGACATGCAAGGCAAACTAGCCAGTTCTCGGAAGGACTCCCTCATGCCCACTGATCCAAACAAGGTGGTCCCGCTTCCTCCGAAATTCAGGATGCGGGAAATGGAAAAGTTCGACGGGGCAGAATGCCCAAAAACCCACATCGACACATATGTCTTGGGAATGAGAGTCAAAGGGGCAACCCCTAAACAAATGGCGGATCACTTCCAGCATTCTCTCAAGTCCACAGCGCTAAGGTGGTTCCTCAACGTAAAGGTAGAAAACCGCTCCACGTGGGACCAGATCAGCGAGATCTTCCTGGAGAAGTACCGCGCCAACCTTGAGTGGGAGACAAACCACCACGATCTGCAAGCCACCGAACAAAAGGACGATGAGCCTGTGGGTGAGTTCTACAAAAGATGGAACTGGAAGCTAAGCGAGATAATGGATCCGCTTTCCAAGGAAGAGCAAATGGACATCTTCCATTCCTGCCTCAAACCTTCTCTGAGGACCTTGATCAGCCATCACTTCTATCCAGATCTCCGTGCCATGGTCAATGTCGGAACCAAGTTCGAAAAGACCCTGAGCCTTCAGAAGACAACATCAACCCCTGCTTCGTCTTACCGCTATCGGACAAACCTGTAAAATCCAGCACCTATCCCGAACAAAAGAAAAGAAGCAGCCGGAACGGTACACTACATCCAAAATGGAGCTCAAGTAAACTGTGATCAGGCACCCCCGAGGAACAACAATCCCCCTCGCATCCCACAGTTCCAGCATTTCGACAACCTCGAAATGCCTCTGGGCCAAGTATTCGAAGCATTGGTGAAGCGAAATCTCCTCAAGCCTCTCGAGAATTTCCAACCAAAGACTCTCAAGCCCAACATGGATATGAGCAAGCACTGCGCCTTCCACAACTACCCCGGTCACACCACCGACAATTGCTTCGTGCTGAAGCAAGTGGTCCAGGGGCTTATCGAAGAGGGAAATTTGGAATGCCCCCGTGGCCCCAATACCATTGGAAATCCATTCCCTCGAAACGACAGGGTTAACACGATAGCCTTCGACGAAATTCCAAGGGAGAGTAGGCCTCCTGCAGTCTCCAAAACCGTCAACATGCTATCCCGCCACGACTGGGAACGCGAAACCAGAGTCAAACGGTCCCGTGACCGGGAATCCAGACAAGAATGCCCAAGGGCGAGTGTCTCCCTACGATCCCTTCCACGATCAAGACACACCAACGGATGGATCGAACGCTCCCCGGAGGAGACTGAATCGAATGGCAGCACCAGAAGCGGTTTAGCCTTCACAGACGAAGACTTGCCGATGTGTGAAAATAGACACAACGAGGCTCTCCTCATCCTTATAAAGATAGAGATGTTCTACCTCCCGAACGTCTTGAATGATAACGGCTCCGCAGTCAACATCATTGCCTTGAGTACACTGAAACGCCTTCGAGTTGACCGCTCCCTGATGAGACCTTCGCCCCAGATAATCCGAGCTTACGACTCCACTCCATGCCCTGTCGTAGGAGTCATCAATCTGAGGATCCAATTCGACGCACAATTGGAGTCGGTGGAATTCCAAGTGGTGGACATCAAGCCAACCTTCTCTGCCCTGCTGGGACGACCTTGGCTACACCAGATGAAAGCGGTATCATCTACTCTTCACCAATGCGTGAAATTCGTCAACGCCAAGGGAACCCTCGAGGTAATCCGCGGAAGCAGCACAATGGCAAGCGCTTGGCCAGCAAGCTATGACCCAGAAGAGGGTCCCGACATAAGCGAATACTCCTCTGCAGGCGAGACTCCAGCCCTGTCTCGCTACGAAGTGGATCCCTACATCCACGCTCTAAGCCGCGATGAGCTAGAGATCGAAGAGCTCGTGGGTCAAGACGACAACTCCGACCTATGCGACTGCGAAGAATGCTTGAAAGAGGATCAAGAGATGGATGCCCAGATGGAGATTGACCGAGGAGTAGACCCCTACTTCGCCGAAAACCCTCTTGAAAACTGGCTCATCACCAACCCACTGGTGCAGGATAACCCTCTGGCCGACACTCTCGAATCTCACGGGGACAGCCATCACAGCATAGTCCAATTCAACATCCCGGTGTCTGACCTAGACGAACAATGGCGCAACCTCCTCCAAATCCTAATCAGAAAAGGAGAGATAGCCTGCCCCCTCAATTCAGACATCGTAAATGTCGTCCAAGTAAAGATCCCAGATAGGGAGGCAGATTCTATGAAAATGATCAACATCAGCAAGAATCAACTCCGAATCAGCGAATGCTTCGCCCTCCTGGAAGTAGCTCTCAGCAACTTCTATCATCAAGGTCCCCCAAGGTCTGGCGGCAACACTAATAGAGGGACATCATCCGGGGAGCAACCAAAAACCTCCGCGATCTGGTTTGAAGTCGAACCACAGGCAAGTTATCCTCCGGGATCCGCCTCAACTGAAGAATGGCCACCAAAGCCATTGCCACCCTCTCTTCGCCTGCAGCCCGCAAAGAGCAATGAAGTCTGGTCCAATCCCTCGTCTCCTAGAGTCTAGCTTCGAGTCATTTGTCTAGGAATTCACGTCTTTTGAGTCATCTGATGGCTTTACGCCCAAAGAATGTGAGTCCATGATCAACAATGTATCTTCTCTACGCTTTCAATAAAAGGTCTGACCTTTCTAAAAATCTCCTTTCATTGCATCTTTAACGAATGATGAGTTAACTAATCAAAACAGTTAATAACAATTCATCTAACAAAGAAGCAGACACATTAATTGAACAAGTGCATTAAACAAGCATTTAAGCATGTTGTCAAACGAGAGAAAAACCGGGCCCAAGCTGCCGAGAAAGGTTTTAATCAAAGTAAATTTGGAGAACTGCGAAGAGCCAAAGAGACGCAAGTCGGAGGCCTCCTCATCAGCATTGCATAACAACCAGATCTTCCAATACCTCAAAAACGGGGAAACCACCTTCATGAATGAGGAAGGTCAACGCAGGGAAGGAGCCAAAGCCAAGAGCATTATGGCCCTAAAACGCCTAGCCTCTCACTTTGTCATCCTTGGGGACATGCTATACAAGAAACGCTACCAAGGACCGCTCCTACGCTGCATCAGCCAGGAAAAAGCAAGTGAGCTCATGAACGAAGTCCACAACGGGGCTTGCAGCCCCCACATGAATTCCAGAGCCCTGATGCAAATCATTCTTCGGCTGGGCTACTATTGGATCTCCATGGAGGCGCATGTATCCACTTTGTCCGAATCTTCGACAAGTGTCAACGGTTCTCCAACCTCAATCATCTACCTCCTCACGATCTCTACTGCATGACTATGCCCTGGCCCTTCGCCACAGGGGGAATCGACGTCATTGGGAAAATCGCTCCGCCTGGTAGCAACGGCCACGAGTTCGTCTTGGTAGCCATCTACTACTTCACCAAATGGGTCGAAGCCAAGTCCTACAAGGTGCTCACCTCCAAGAAAGTGGCACATTTCCTCAAGGAAAACATCATCTGCCGATATGGCATCCCGAATGAGGTCATATCAGACAACGGCTCCCACTTCGAAGGAGAATGCGACAGACTACTGGCCAAATTCAAAATCACACGCCACAAGTCTTCTCCCTACCGACCACAAACAAACGGTGTCGTAGAAGCAGCCAACAAGACCTTCTAACGGATCATCCGAAAAATGACCACCCGAGGACGCGATTGGCCCGAGAAGCTACACCTTGCACTTTGGGGCTACCGAACATCAGTCAGAACAGCCACGGGAGAAACTCCATTCGCCCTGACATACGGGATGGAAGCGGTACTACCCGTGGAACTGGAAATTCCCTCACTCCGAGTGTTGCTGGAAAACGAAATCAACGAAGTCGAATGGCTCCGAAGCGGACACGACGAACTGGCTCTGTTGGACGAGCGACGACTAAAGGCCATGGAACACGTCCGAGCCTACCAAAGCAGGATGGCTAGAGCTTTGGACAAGAAAGTCAAGTCCCGAGACATCAGGGAAGGCGATCTGGTACTCAAAGAAAAGCCTCCCACTCGAACTAACCCACTAGGAAAATGGGAACCAACATGGATCGGCCCTTTCGTGGTTCAAAAGATCTTCTCCAGAGGTGCCAGGAAGCTGACAGACCTAGACGGAAATCCCTTCATGAATCCAGTCAACGGAAGCAAACTTCGCAGATACTTCGCCTAAAGAAGAACAACTGTGCATCTCTTGGCACTCCATGTAGTGTCGAACTACGCGGCACTGAGCCCTCTAGTCAGGGGAACGTAGGCAACCTTAATTGGTCCGGTCTAAAAACACACAAAAAATTCAAAAGTTTGAATGTCAATCAAGATCTCCATCAAACTACACACTTTCCAAGAGCATGCCCCCAACATCACCTTGACCAAGTCAAATGACGGTGGCAACATCAAAGGACATCCGAGGGTCACTCAACGTCAAACGACTGACCCATGTCAACTTCCAAGCCAGGGGCTTGTCTTCGCCCTCACGCGCTTCAAAAAAAAAAAAGAGCTCGAGCAAGGGCTCTCGAAAAAAAATAAGCTCAAAGCAGAAGCTACAAAAATGAGGTCAAGAGCCCCACGCCAACAAACAAGAGGCAAGGAAGCCACGGAAAAGACCATCAAAACGATTTGTCAAGGGAGCACCCAACCTCCCGTACAAATACAAAACCCAGGCGAAAAGGGATTGCCGTCAAGGCCCTGGCTGCTTCAGTCCGCAAATGCAACAGAAAATTTCAAAGATGGACGCCATCAGGGCTCACAAAAGAAACAAAAGGCGAACAAGAGATCTTGCGTCTCGACAAAGCTTTAAAAGCAAATCACAAATCACTAACGATTACAACATTTCTTGATGAGTTCAAGCACGGTCTACTCTCAAGTTCACAACATGCTAAAAGACAGCTTAATACATTTAACAAATAATGTGTTTGCAATGCAATGAATGGATACCTAGGAGGTCATTCCGCGCCATCTGCGCTTGTCCCCTCACCATTCTTCCCTTTCTTTCCTCGTCCCCGGCGAGTCTTCTTTCGCTCCACGCGAGCCAGCTCTGCATCTCTCAGTCCGAGATTAGGGGTCCTCCCCGTAGAGTCAAACAATCCAGTAGCTCGCAGGGCTTCATTCGCCCGTGCTTTGGCTCGGATCTCCTCCCTGCGAGTCTGCAAAAGAGGACCTCTCTCCATCACTCGGTCAACTCTAGTCTCGAAGTCAAACAAAGTGTCTCCCGTAACATCCTGAGGGTCAGACCAGGCTTCGGCACTCCTAAGGCAATAGCTGCGACGACAATCGGGCCCCAGAATCGCTTCACGCCTGCTCCCCAAAATCACTTGGGACTGCCCAACGCACTGCTCGTACCAATCCAGGTACACGGTAGTCAATCCAACGCTCTCCTGACGTCGAAGGAGCACAACAGGAGGAAAAGCAAAATACCTCCATACCCTCAGAAAATACAAAAGAGCACCTGGAGCTGCCATACAGAGAGAAGCTACCTCCGCAGTGGCAAGGTCATCCCAGCCCAACAAAGGCTCCTGCCTCATCCCGAACTGTCGGGAAACAAGTGACGGAATGTAGAAGGAGGACCAAGATAAACCTGGAACTCTGACAACATAGGACCCTTCCTGAAAGGCCCTCCTAGTCTCAATCCCCCAGTGCGGAACCCACCAGCGGATCTGATGCGTACCAAGCTGTGCCATCCATCTCTCCCAGGCGGACTGATTCATATCCAATATAAGAGGTCGCCGAGCAAACGACCATGGGCTAAACGACGTCGGAGCCTCGGGCATAGCCTGAAGTCTCTCTCGCAGCCACAAAGTGAGCAAAGCGGGGCTTCCCCCTCTCATGAACCTATCTCCAGTCGCCAGACGATCAATGCCGTGAAGGGTCTCCCCCAGCACCAACGGAACAATATCCTCTCCGGCTCTGCAGTGCCCAACCACATCCAACAAAGCGCCATCACAAACCCCGAGGGAGCTGACCATGAAAAGTGTCGCTATCACGCACAAGGCAAATGCATCCCACGAGACGTCACTCTCGTCATCACTCATAAACCGCTTCAGCAGCGCAGAAATGTCAATGTGACCCAAATCAAAGGTCATACCCTGCACTTCTTCCAACGAAGCTCGAAGAAAGCATGCAAGCTTCACACTAACGGCAGCACCGCCAATCAAAGGAAGCGAGATGACCTCCACCTCCGGCCCTCCAATCAAAGCCCGAAAATCCTCGAAAGTGGGTGCCACTTCATTGTAGGAGAAGCTATATACATGCCTCCTAACGTCCCAGAACTTCGCGGCAGCCCGCAACAATTCCCAATCAGGAACCAACTCCTTAAGGGACCAAACCGAGCAGAGTCGAAACCTCACCTCGAAAGCCCGCCTCTGATGACTCATACGGTGTCGCATCCACATTTTCATCCGCTCAAGGAAGTATGCTTGCCTCTCCTTCGAAAGCCTCGGAAAAACTCGTGGAACATACAAAGAATCCATGACAAAAATGGAGGTTCCTAGAGAAAATGGGGAAGAAAGCTCGAAATGACTGCAAATGGGAAGTGGGGGAAGTTCATACATCCTGAAAAAGCTTATCCTCTCCCCAAAAGCAAAGGAGATCCGTACGGACATTTTTGCATGCCTAAGTGGTCCGTACGAACCTTCTTGCAACATGGTCCCACATTTTCAGCAAATAGTACAATAGCCACTGTTCCCAGCAGGACCTTGCTCCAAACTGTCCAAATTCTGGCTAAAGCCATTCTCGGCAAGCATACACTACCCACAAACGCGCTCCCAGCTCACGTGTCATGCACAAATAATAAATTAGCAACAATTCCTAGGACAATCCCCAGGAATCACAAAATACGACATTACATCTTAAAATAAAATACTTTGTTGTGCAAATACAAGTGTTTTATTACAGGTACTCAAAATGTCTGTTGCTAAACAGAAAAAAACAAAAAAAATGGAAAGAGGGAAAGCTAATGAGCCCTACTCCGACTCCTCATCATCAACCTCATCAAACGTGAAGTCGGGCATATCACTGAACTCGCCAGTCACGCCCTCGTCATCCGAATACTGAACCCCCTCCTGGGGCAGGTACTCGAGGTAAGCCCCAGGATCGAGCCCTGTAAAAGGATCAAAGAAGGAAGGCTCCGACGAACCCGCTCCCTGAGAATCCTGCGCCGGCAAGAACTGGTGAAAAATTGGTTGCCGCCGGACCCCCGAAGACGTCCCTGCATCCATACTATGACGCCCCCGAACGGGTCCCTCCTGATGCGGCTCTGGCTCAGCTCTCGACGGAGGAACATCCACAGAACGCCTCGAAGGCATCAGCTCGTACGCCGGCACACGCCGCAAAAACTGGCAAGACAGCTTCCCCGCCATCTTCTTCACAAAAGACCGCATCGCCACGTAACGGCGGGTCAATATGTCAAAGGATCTCCCCGAGACCTGCACAAGCAAACAGCCAAAGAAACGCTCAGCAAAAGAGATACAGTCATACTCAGCAAAAGAGAAAAATAGAGAAAAGATGCCAAAATGGAAAAGAGTAAGCACACTCACCGGCGCATCCGGGTCAACCTGATAGGCAGCAGGAGCCAGCTCAGGCACAGGTACTGACACCCTCCGCCTCGACGAGTCGCCCCGTACATATGTAAAGTCCGGCCCAGGCACCAGAACATCTGGAGGACGAGGTGGACCATCCCGCCTCTCTCTCGCCAACACCTGTGGCGTCCTCAGCTTCCTCCTAACGAAGGACCCGTACTCCTCAAGCAAAATAAACTCATCGGCACTCACGCCGCCCATGTACCTCTCGTACTCTATCACATCCATGTCACGGGGATTCATCATCCCAAAAGGCGGATCCCTCGGAGCCATAGGGGGCACACCCGGGCCATGCTGCCAGAAGACCCTCTCCCCCAAGTACATGACATCACAAGTCAAGCCCCACAACATCTTCCTCTGCGCCGTCACCACGGGACCACCCTCAAGCTCGTCTTCTCCATACCGAGCCCAGGGATACAACTCAAACTCCGCCGAGCTATCCTTCTCCAGGTACTCCTGCACATCCCGATAGGTGATGGTGAGCTTCCCCCTATTCGTCCTCCTCCTCCTCAATGGACAAGCCCAACCCAGCATAGCAGGATAGGCCTCAGCATCTCGATCCCACGGAAAGCACAGGAAGATCTCATAAAACCACACCTGCAACAAAAGCAGAAAAGGCTCAGTGCAAAAGAAAGTGGAGAAATGACAAACTGCTAAATCAAAAACAGCAATAAACTCATACCTCCAAAGCAAAATCGAAGCATCCCAGAGAGCTGGCCACGCCTCGGCTAAACCGGTCCAAAGAAAAATAAAGCTCGGCCAGGCCTGCCTCGCCCCAAGCTATCTCACCAACCCTCTCCAAATTCACCAAACTCTCCAGCAGAGGAAAAGGAGCCGAGGTAGCGTGATTCGAGAACAAAGTCTCGGAGAGAGCGAACCACAAGAAAGAGCGCGCCAGCTGCTCCGCCGTCACCAAGCTGGTACCCCGGCGATAGGCCCCGATGTTGGTCGTGATCTGTGCCTCAACATCGCCATATAACATGCCCAGGCCCCTGCGAGGAAAAGGCGCGAAGCCCAGCAGCTCAGCCAACGTCCCATCGGACATACTGTCTCTCCACCTCACTGGCCCTCCTTTGAAGGAAAGCCCGGTGATAGCTGCAAAGTCGGTAGGAGTCACCGTCACCTCTCCCCAGCTCAAATGGAAGGTGTGCGTGGTGTCCCACCAATACTCAGACAAGGCCAGGAAGATGCTCTTGTTCTTCCTCATCTCTGAAATCCCGGCCAGGTTCTCCACGAACACGCCCAAACCAGAAGCAAAGACCAGCCTCCTAGGACTCGGTCTACCCTCCCGGAAAATATCTGGCAAGTGCTGCCACAACTCAACTACAGCCTCGAGCGACCCCCGAGACTTCATATTCTTGGCTTTCCCAGACAAAAGCCCCTCGTCCTGCAGGTAAACACAGCAAAGGTACGTCAGTCACAGTACTTAATGCAAAATATCGAAAGGAAACCAAAGCATAAAAGTCCGTCCCAACACGGCGAAACAAAAAAAAATCCGTCACAAAACACGGCACACATTGCACATAAATTTCACATGTAACCCGTCACAAAATACGGCACACATTGCACATAATTTTTCCCATGCAGTCCGTCACAAAACCCGGCACACACTGTACAAATTTTCTCAACAGAGGGATTAAGCCCTACACGACACATTTTCAAAAAACCCGTCACAAAACACGGCACACTCTGCACATAAACTTCCCACAGAGCCCGTCACAAAAACACGGTACACACTACACATTTTCGAAAAGTCCGTCCCTACACGACACACACTTTCAAGACAAAACCCGTCACAAAACACGGCACATGTCACACTTTTTTTTTTTACAAAAGTCTGTCCCTACACGGCAATTTTTCACAATGTACATACACAGAAGTAACATAAGGTACAAAACACCAAAGCATGCATTTCAAGGAGAGGCACTTTATTTTCACAAATAAGAGCTAATCCCCACATTTTTGCACAAAAATCACATACCCATAATTCTCACATGCTCAATTTCAACAATTCATCACGAATTTCACAAAAAGCATGGCAACAACAAAAAGCCTCAAATATGCGAAGAATTAAAACCTAGTTTTAGCATACAATGAGTCGAGCAAGAATCAAGACAAAATTGATTTCTCACCTCTCCGACGGCTCTATCTCGCATTACCTCCGGATCCGGATACAACACATCTGGATTCCTCGACGAAGGCACAAAGGAAGTGCAATTCCTTTGAAGGTCCGCCCTTTGCTCAATCGCCTCTTGGCCCCGTTGACGGCGACCTCTCCTTGCTCTTTCCGCCATGACAAGCAATTCAAGCGAAATGCGGAGGATTTACTTGGAGAATTTGGATCAAAATGGAGGTTTTCTCTCCCTCTCTCTCGGTTGCTCACGAAACTGGAAGAAGAAAATGGGGAAATGCCTCGTTTCTGGAACTGATCAAATTCTGAGAATTTGAAATTGCACGAAGGTCCGTACGGACCTCTTTGCACACATAACAGGTCCGTATGGACCTCTTTGCATTTTAAGGCCAAATTACTTCTTTGCCCTTATAATCTTTGCCCCTGGCTGTCCAAATGCCTATTTCAGCAGATTCAATGCAGTTTGATCCTTAACCCAACAAAACCAACCCCGACCGTCATCGTAAGCCCGGATTTCACCCACTAAATGGCAACACAAACACCGGCAGTCATCGTAAGCCCGAACCTTGCCCACTAAACGGTAAAACAAACACAAGAGGCACAAACGCCTCCAAACACGAGTCCCAAGGCACAAAATGCCCCCAAAACATAAAACGGTGAAACAAACGCCGGCCATCAAAGTAAGCCCGAAATCACCTTCTCAGCGGACAAAGCCCATACGAGACTACGCGTCCCCAGCAGACGAACACCGATAGTCATCGTAAGTCCAACATTTCCCCAGCGGACAAAGCACGAGGCCATCACGCCTCTCACGATCAAAGCACGAGGCCATCACGCCTCTCACAATCAAAACACGAGGCCATCACGCCTCTCACAATCAAAACACGAGGCAATCACGCCTCTCATAATCAAAGTACAAGGCAATCACGCCTCACACAAGGCCTCACCAGGTTCATACTCCTGAACTAAGTCTCAAGCACGAGGTTCATACTCCTGAACCAAGCTCCAACTTAGGTTCATACTCCTGAACTAAGTCTCAAGCACCAGGTTCATACTCCTGAACCAAAACCCACAGCCAGAGGACACAACACATCCTCACGCGCGACGCGACCACAAATCACAAGGCATAACATGCCCCCATCTATCTCCATCCCGGAAGTCTTTAAACCACTCGGTCCGAAAGACTGTATAAACCTCCCAAATCATTATCTCCAGCCCGGAAGGCTTTAAATTACCTGGTTCAGAAAACTGTAAAATTTCCATTTCAGGACGCCACCACGTCCTCACAATCGACCTCAGCGGTCACATCACTCCAGGGCACCACCACGACCGCCTACACTCACAACGTCACGATGGCGAACTACGATCAGGCTTGATTCCCGCCAGGGATACGTAGGAATCCTATCACAGGGTCCAGCCAACCGACCTATACGGTCACCCAGGATGCCACCATGTCCTCACAACCGACCTATATGGTCACCCAGGACGCCACCACATCCTCACAACCGACCTATACGGTCACCCAGGATGCCACCACGTCCTCACAACCGACCTATACGGTCACCCAAGATGCCACCACGTCCTCACAACCGACCTATACGGTCACCCAGGACGCCACCACGTCCTCACAACCGACCTAAACGGTCACCCAGGATGCCACCACGTCCTCACAATCGACCTATACGGTCACCAAGGACGCCACTACGTCCTTACCACCGACCTATACGGTCACCTAGGACGCCACCACGTCCTCACCACCGAACTAAACTGTCACGCACAGGACACCGACACGTCCACTTCCCCATACACCCGAACTATGATCACGCTTGATTCCCGCCAGGGATACGTAGGAATCCTATCACAGGGTCCAGCCAACTGACCTAAACGGTCACACACCTAAGGACACCGCCACGTCCTCACGTGATCCAGATCAGGACCCTTATCTTATCGACGACCCCACTTCCTCCGTAAGTGACGTTGTCGAGGGGCTTCTGTAAGTACCCCAATCTGAATCCCCCTCTTCTAAGCACCCGGGAAACACCGCAGACTCACTCAAACGCAGTCTCAAACACCCGAAACCCTCAAAAAACCCTCCAAACCCTTCAAAAACCATCAAAGGTCCAAAAAACCACCAACCAAACCAAGGGGAGGCCTTTCTGGGACAAAAAAGCACAAAAGGACTTTTTAGGAATTATGCAATAATTGGAAAAACGGGGAAGGTCCGTACGGACCTCTTTGCATGCTAAAAGGTCCGTACGGACCTTCTTGCTACCAAATCTCATAATTACTAAATCCCATTAAAGTCCACGAGATTCCCCTAAATCTTGGAAAACTGCAATTTTGGTTTACCTAGGAGGTCCGTACGGACCTTGTTGCAGATTTTTCTCAACTATAAATAGAGGGCTCCCCCTCCCTCATTTCAGACTCCATCCTCTTCTACTTTCTCCCTAGGCCTTCTGGCTCCCCCTCTAAGTCCTTACGAGGCACTCCCGGCCCCTTTCGGATTTTTCCGAGGCCTTTCGAGCTTCCTTGTGGTGCTCCGAAGCCTTTTTGAGCGCTCCCGAGATGCTCCCGCGCTACCCCGAGGCACTTTCGAGGTACTCCGAGGCCTTGCCTAGTCTTTCCCGAGGCGTCCCGGCTCTTTCCTAGTCAAACCGGCAACTCAGACGCACGCCGAAATTCTGCCCGAATCCAGTCGACGATCTCGAAGCATGCCGAACCTCTGCCCGAATCCCGCCGACAATCCCTGCGATCCCAACGCACGCCGAACCTCTGCCCGAGTGCACACCCGACAATCCCGAGGCACGCCGAAGCTCTGTCCGCAGACAATCGGCACATCCCGAAGCAATCCCGGTCCATCCCGGAACACTATTCCATCCTCAAACACTATTCCCCCGCGGAAGACAGATACGAACCAACATTGGTAAGGCTTCCTTCCTACACTATTTCAATACATTTCAATAAGCAGTGTACAATGTAGATATCCGACACAGCATGCATTTTTAAAAGCACACACACAACATTTAAAGAAAGAAGGGGTATCAAAAGACTTGTTTTTACGAGGCGACTCGGGTGAGCTCTAATATTCTAATATTCTCTTCCCGAGGAGTAACCTGACCTCCAAACTCAAAAATCTCATCACACAAAAACAATTTATTTTTAAACTGATGTCTTTTCTCAATGTTTTGGGCTTAATCAAAACGGTGTTGCGACTCTACAAGAAAAAACACAGCGAGGCACCTCCTCCAACACACGAAAGCAAAAATGCCAGATGCCGGGGCGCGATTGCGCTGCCTCTCGGATCCGGGTAATTTCAGTTATGGATACATTATTTTCTGCATGTAAAGTTTCAATCACTGGACGTTTTCAAGTCTTTTAAGGCATAAGAAAGACTATTAAGAACGTTAAATCCGATCATGGTAGTGAAAACTACGGACGGTATAACGTATTGGGTGAATAACGTCCAGGTCCTTTATACTCGCTATTTTGAAGAGTGTAAGATTGTCCCTCACTACACCATGCCGGGCAAACCTAGCATAGTATAGTGGAGAGACATAATAGAATCCTTAAGGATATTGTAAGAAGTATGTTTTCTTGTACTTTTTTACCTCACTCATTATGGGCGAAGCATTAAAAACCGCAGCTTATAGGCCTAATGAGGGCAAACTGGACCCTAATACTATTAGTAGCTATTTTGTAGGGTATGTCGAGAGATCTAGGGGATATAAATTTTATGACCCGAAAACTAGAACATTTTTGAGACTGGCAATGTTAGGTTCCTTGAGGATGTTGAATTTAGTGGGAGAAATAGTGATGATTTTGAATTTGAAGAGTTAGAGGAACCACTCTTTATTCTTCAAACTTTAGTTCCTATTGGAAATCAAGTAATTGTACCTGAAATTCAACAAAGAACATACAATTCAAAATAATATAGAGACTCCCATAAATAACGGACAACATAAAAATGTTGGACATAATGAAATTCAACAACCTCAAAATAAGGATGAATCGGTGCCCTTAAGGAGATCTACTAGAGAAAGAAGAAGTGCTATTTCGAATATTTATATCTTACGGAGAATGAGGAAACCTTAGGTTTAGTGGATGATGATCTAATCACCTTCCATGAAGCCATTAATAGTCCTAATTCTCATAAGTGGATCAATGCCATTAATAAGGAGTTAAAATCAATGAAAGACAATAACATTTGGGATCTTGTCCCATTACCTGAAGGTGTAAAACCTATTGGTTATAAATTGATATTTAAAACCAAAAGGGATTAGCAAGGTAATATGGAAAGATATAAGGCACGTTTTGTTGCTAATAGATTTACTCAAAAAGGAAGACATTGATTATAAAGAAACATTTTTTTTCCGGTATCTTCTAAAAACTATTTTATGATCATTATGGCATTAGTGGCACATTATGATCTTGAGCTTCATCAAATGGATGTTAAGACAGCTTTTCTCAATGGCGACATTGAAGAAACTATCTATATGAAGAAACCAGAAATGGTGACTAATTCAGATCAAACTAGTCAACTAGTTTGTAAACTTAAGAAATCCATTTATAGGCTTAAGCAAGCATCTCGTCAATGGTACTTAAAATTTAATCAAGTTATTCTTTCATTTGATTTTGAAATAAATCTTGGTGAAGATTGTGTGTACCATAAGTTCAGTGGGAGTAAATTTATATTTTTGTCTTATATGTGGATAACATTTTACTTGCTAGTAATGATAAGGAACTTCTTAAGTAAACTAAAAAATTTCTCTCAAACAAATTTGAGATGAAAGATCTTGGTGAGGCTTCTTTTGTATTAGGAATCCAAATTCACCGTGATCGTTCACGAGATGTTTTAGGATTATCGCAAAAGAGTTATATAAAGAAGGTATTACAAAGGTTTAGCATGCAAATTGTAAACCACATGACACCCCTGTCTCTAAGGGAGATAAATTCAGTTTAAAGTAATGTCCTAAAATTAAATCCAAATATATGGAAAATATCCCTTATGCACCGGTAGTAGGAAGCTTAATGTATGCGCAAGTCTGTACTCGTACAAACCTTGCATTTATTATTGGGATGCTTGGTCAATACCAAAGCAATTAGGAAAAGAAGAACATTAAGTCACATCCAAAAAAATGATGAAGTACCTATAAAACATTAATCTACATGCTTATGTATAGAAAATCAGATCATTTTGAGATCATTAAGTATTCCGATTCTGTTTTACTGGATGCAAAGATGTCGAAAGACATCATATGATTATGTCTCTTGTTGAAGAGAAATAAGTATAAAATGAACAAATAGATATACAACTTATAGGATCAAACTCCATGTTATTGGATTCATTTTATAAAGGTAATCTCTTTTGATATTTCACGAGCATACTGCTCATATGGGTGAAAAGACTTTTGATAATGCTTAAATCAGTGGGAGTTTGTGTTGTTTTTTATTTATTTGTGTTGTTTTTATTTATATTGATCTCATTTGGTTAAGTAGGACTAGTTGGAGAATATATATACTCCCTCCGTCCCGGCCGAAAAGCCACAAATTTCCATTTTGGGCGTCCCATTTAAAAAGGCACTTTCCCAAAAAGGAAAGTTTTTATTACTTTTCCACCCACTCATTCTCTCTCCTACTTTACTTTTACACTCACAACATTCTCTTTCTTACATCACCTCCCACTCATTCTCTTTCCTATTTAATTTTTCATACTCACAACATTTAAACTTTTTCTCTTTTCTACATCACATTTCTTATTTTGCGTGCATGGCTAGTTTTGTGGCTTTTCGGCCGGGACGGAGGGAGTATGCATTCTTCATATATATTCATTAATATTCCATGCTACATATCTATACTTAATCTATGTCATTTAGTTGGATATATATATGTGATTAATGTGGGTTTAGTTGCGAATCAATTATAACGACTGCCCCTTTAGTCCTTATACTTATATGACTAATGAACGGGATTGGTTTCGAATGACAACAAAGTGCACATAAGGATTGTCATTTATGTTATAAATATGATTGAAGGATTTTATTAAGTATAAATATATGTTATTATAATTCAAGTGGGAGATTGTTAGAACATGGATTGTATAACATGTATTATTAGTGAAAGTACTTAATAAAATAGTGATCAATATTATAATGTTTAATATAAAGTATAGGATATAATATAATATGTAGAATTCCATAATATAAGACTACCATTAAATGATGGACATAATGATAATATCTTATATATCAATAGGTGTAGTCCCTAAATGAAGTGCCCCTTGGATTCCTTTATAAAGGCCTTTCCATCAGCCTATGAAACTACTAATTTTACATTTCATTCATTTCAAAATCTTTCTAAGTACTTGAAGACTAAAGAGAATAAGGACACTCATCATTTAGAAGATCTACTCTTCCCTACTTTGAAGACTATCTTCATACTTCCTCCTTCTACTCAAGAAAAAGACTAAGAATATAATCATGGAATCACAAGGTACATGCTTCCGTCTTCATCTTCTTCTCTTCTTAATCTAGTTATGAGACGGTTCATGTTTAATGGATCTTTTTGTTCCAACAAATTATACTAATTTAATCATGGTTGTCCCTACTAACACTAACAGGGAGACGTGAGCACAGTAGGAGCTCCAAGGCAGGAACGATTTCAAATTTCTACAAAAAAATAGTATCATTCTATATTTGATATTTAATTTAATAAAAATTAGAAATAAGTATTCTAATTACACTCTAAAATTTATAATTGATAAATTATTAAAAGACAAAACTACAAAAATAGTACCCACACTATAAGGTAACTTTGAGGACAAAACTACTATTCTGGTCATCTAATTATACCTGTTTTTTAAATGTGACATGCAGTTTGGGAAAGAAGGAAGAAGATGAAGAAGAGTGAGGATATTTTGCATTCGATTTTTCTATTTTATCCTTTGAAAATTGGATCACATGCCGACAACATTTTCATTTTAACTGAAAAAATGGATGTCGTTGTGTTGGTCCCAGTCTTTCCACAAATTGATCTTCCCACTAGGTGACCAATGAAGTTCATCAGCTCACCAAAGTTCTTTCTGGGGATCTTCTTGTATTTCTTGGATAAGGTATCTACATTGGCGGTTTTGAGAGCAGCAGCATCTTGGATAACTTGATCAACCTCTAAGGGGGCACCACCAACTGCAAATCTGAAAAGTCTTCTTATATCAATGTAGTCAATGGAGAGCTTCATCCCTTCAACTACAGCGGTCAGGCAGGAAACTCTCTGGCCTTGCTCAAGAACTCTGGAATCCTTCTTAGCGGTTGCAAAGAATTGATCCACAAAAGATGGTACAACAAAATTTTGTTTCTTGGTGAAGAGCGGTAGGATGCCTGAGACTCTGAGCTTTCTCAGCAACTCCCTTCCTAGAGCATCTGTTTTGAGCTCTTCCTCATTCACTTCCCACCCAGGTAGGAAAGTAGTTGGATCCTATAAAATAAAGTTTCAAGTGTTAGATCCATTTGTGTATTCATAGTTCACATGCGGTTTGAGCACCAAGCGGTTGAGCAATGGTGCGGTTTGAGAATTTCAAACCCCAAGTGAAACCATGAATACTCAACAAATAATGAGGATTTGAACAAAATTACTTAAGTACGTGGCATTGTAATCCAAACTTATCCCACACTGCAAGCAGTGATTAGAGAGGAATTTCTTGGTTTCCAGCCTATATACTTAGTAAAAATCTCAAAATCAAAGAAGGAAGGAATTTAACCAGCATGCGGTTTCAAAGTATTTGAAAAAGCGATTTTTAGAACATGCGGTTTAGGTTGAATAGGTGAGGAGCGGTTTGAAACAAGAAATTTCTAAGCGGTTGCAAGCAGGCGGTTTCAAACCAAAATAAAATCCAAAATTTCTAAAAAGTTGAAAATTTTCTAAGTGTTGGAAAACACTTTCTCAGAATCAAGGCAACCAAAACATGTGATTTTTCAAGAACAGTTCATGGGTTTTGTGAAGAACACCAAGAACATTCAAGAACACCAAGAACAGAGATACAAGAAACTTAACCAAAATGAGCAAATAATATATCAAAATGATCACATTGGGAAGGGGATTAACAATATATCAATAAAATTTCAACCTTTACCCAGAATCATTTATAATCATCAAAAATCAAAAGTGGGTGTTCGAACCATATAAACTGAAAATCACAAAATAGGTGTTCATAGCATGGATGAATCATAAAATAAATTACATATAATCAATCCATGTACAAAACCGAGCAAAACCCAACTAATTTCAACAAAAATGATCAAGAAATCAGTTCAAAATCATCAGAAATCTAAACAGGGCATGCGAACAGTTTATTGGTTCATCCATGGCAGATTTTGAAGAAATTAAAGGTTAGGGTTAGAGATTTGTTACCATTTCCAAGATAGGTTTCTTTGCCCTAGCAGTGGTAGATGCTCTTTGCCTTTTTGAAGTTGAAGGTTTTGAAGTTGTTGCCATTGATGATTTAAGTAAGAAAAAATGAAGGTTTTTGTAAAGGGTTTTAGAGAGAGAGAGAGTTTGGTAGAGAGAGTACAGTGTGCAGAGAGTTGGCAGAGAAAAGGAAGAATTTCACCAACTTAGGTTTATATAGGGTGAAGGGGTGGAGGCAGTTGGCAGAAGGAATGATTGAAATTAAACCAACTGTTACACCCTTTCACCTCCTGCACAGCTCTCTATGACGGCTGACATGAGGGCTTTAAATGCTCATGTCCCCTTAGCATTAAATGCTCTAAAATTTTGAATTTTTGAGGGAAAACATTTGCAAAAATACCCTTTTGTCAAAAATAAGGACTAAAAAATAAATAAAGGAATTTGAACAGGTTTTTTTTTTTTTTTTTTTTTTTAAATTAAGATAAACAAAGAAAATAGACAGAGTTTACTTCTTGTTGAAACGCGGTTTTGATCCAAGCGGTCAGACTGCATCAAGCGGTTTGGAAGTAGCGGTTGGATGCAGGCGGTTGGATATATTGCGGTTTGCATGCAGGCGGTTCAACAGAAGCGGTTTGATTCCCAAAGGAATTTCAACCTAGACTCAACAAACAAGTTAGCCAATAAAAAGTGTGGAGTTTATTTAAGTTCAAGCATACCCATTTCTCCTCTAAGAAAAGAAAATCTCTTGGAGTCAAGAGCCTTTGTGAGGATATCAGCAATCTGGTTGTCTGTCCCCACGTACTCTAAATGGATATTCCTCTTCTCCACATGGTCTTTGAGGAAATGATACTTGATATCAATATGCTTGGTCTTGGAATGCATGACAGGGTTGTTGGAGACTGAAATAGTTGAAGTGTTGTCACACATGATGGGGCAATTCCCTTCATGGATTCCATAGTCTACCAAGCTATTTGCTTCATCGAAAGGATTTGGCGGCAACAACTACCGGCGGCAATATACTCGGCCTACGTGGTTGACACTTTGGCGAAGCTTGCTTCTGTGGCCCAAGCAACTAGTCTATTCAGGAAATGACAAGTACCACTAGTGCTTTTCTGTCAATAGTACAAGCTGCATAATGTCTGCATCCGAATAACCTACAAGATCGAAGTTCGAATCTTTGGAATACCAAAGTCCAAGGTTAGTGGTTCCGGATAAGTAGCGGATTATACGCTTGGCGCAATAAGATGTGCTTCTCTAGGATGCGCGATAGCGAGCACATACGCAGACACTAAACATGATATCGGGCCTACTAGCAGTTAAGTAAAGTAATGAGCCGATCATACCTCGATATAAAGTCTGATCAACTTTCTTACCTTTGAGATCCTTATCTAGCTTATTGCCGGTGGCCATAGGAGTATCATATACTTTAGCATTTTCTAATCCAAAATTCTTTATTAGCTCCTTGGTGTATTTAGCTTGGCTGAGGAAAATACCTTCTTCGCATTGCTTGATTTGAAGCCGAGGAAAAATGTTAATTCTCCCATCATGCTCATCTCAAACTTGCTTTTCATTAGCTTTTCGAAACGCTTGCAAAGTAACTCATTAGTAGAACCAAAGATAATATCATCGACATAAATTTGAACAAGTAAAGTATGCTCATTATATTTGGCAATAAAAAGAGTTGTATCAATTTTACCGCGTTTAAATCCTTTTTCTAGTAAAAATTTAGAGAGAGTCTCATACCATGCTCTCGGAGCTTGCTTAAGTCCATACAAAGCTTTCTGGAGTTTGTAGACATGATTGGGAAATTTGGAGTCTTCAAATCCAGGAGGTTGAGCAACATACACGGTCTCTTGCAGTTTGCCGTTGAGGAATGCACTCTTTACGTCCATTTGATATAACTTGAAATGCTTGAAAGAGGCGTAGGCTAAGAAGATTCTGATAGCTTCCAATCTTGCAACTGGAGCAAAGGTTTCGTCATAATCAATTCCTTCTTCTTGCCTATATCCTTGTGCAACCAACCTTGCTTTATTCCTAGTGATGCTTCCATTCTCCTCCATCTTATTCCTAAATACCCACTTAGTTCCTATCACTCCTTGATCCTGAGGTCTAGGCACCAAAGTCCAGACTTTGCATCTTTCAAACTGGTTGAGTTCTTCTTGCATAGCAACAACCCAACTGGAATTTTGGAGTGCTTCATCAATCTTCTTGGGTTCAACTTGAGATAAAAGAGAAGTATGCTCGTCATAATTCGATCTCCTTGTTTGAACACCAGAAAACAGATCACCAATCACATTTGTGAGGGTGGCTAGCGACTTCACGAACCTCAGGGGTAAGTCTGGTTGGACTGAGGTTTGCTGAAGGTCTTCAATTGGAACGTCGTTAGATCCTTCAGCGAAGTCATGGAAAGTAAGTTGATGAAGAGGTTCTATAAGCTGGATAGGGGAATTCTCAACTTCTTCTTCCCTTGGAGTTGCATCTGGAATGGGAATTTCAGGTGCGGTTTCAAAAGTGCGGTTTGGGGGAATTTCAGTTGAGGGTGCTGGATTTTGCGGTTGAGGTTCAGGTGCGGTTTGAGATGGTTCACCTGGTTCATTATGCTCAACAAAATCATCAGCAACATTTGGAGCCAAATGTGGCTCAAGGAGAGAATGCTCATCAAAAGTAACATGGACAGACTCAACTATTTTTAAACTAGTTTTATTGAAAACACGAAAAGCTTTAGAATGTTTAGCATACCCAACAAAAATACCTTCATCGGCCTTGGCTCCGAATTTACCTCTATTTTCTCTTCCGTTGTAGAGGACAAAATATTTGCATCCAAAAATCTTGAAGAATGCAATGTTGGGGATTCTTCCTCGCCAAAGCTCATAGGGAGTCTTATTATAGGTTTTGTTGATGAGGGAGCGGTTCTGAGTGAAGCATGCGGTATTGATTGCTTCAGCCCAAAAATACTGAGGTAGCTTCGCTTCAGATATCATAGTCTTTCCAGCCTCAATCAACGTCCTATTCTTCCTTTCCACAACCCCATTTTGTTGTGGAACACCAGCTGTGGAAAAATTGTGATCAATCCCGTGGTCATCACAATACTGAGCAACACCGTTGTTCTTAAATTCTGTTCCATTATCTGATCGAACACTAACGATGTCGTCTTCTTTTTGAGTTTGGAGCCGTCTAAAAAGTGCAGTGAGAATCTCATAACAGTCATCTTTGGAAATCATCATCTCAACCCACATATATCTTGAGTAATCATCCACCACCACTAAAGTATATCTATTTCCTCCAATCTTTGGCGGTGGTTACGGGTCCAAACAAATCTATGTGAAGCGATTGTAAGCATCTTGAAGTTGATGGAGCGGTCTTCTTGGTGAAAGACGACGCGGGCGCTTATCAAGTGGCATGCACTTGCATTTCTACGGATGGTGGTCAGCCACTTTAGGTAAACCACGAACGAGGTTTTCCCTACCAATCTTTGCAAGATACTTGAAGTTCAAGTGGCTCAACCTCTTGTGCCATAGCCAACTATTTTCGCTCACATTCATAGCTACAAAACAGAGATTAGTAATACTACATGCAGAATTTAGATCAATAATGTAAATATTACTCTTACGAATCCCTGTTAGTAGGGTGACGCCGGAAATGCTATCTTTGATAAAGCAGTTTGATGACGTGAAGTTGCAAAGCATTCCTTTGTCGCAAAATTGAGAAATTGAAAGGAGGTTGTGCTTGAGTCCATCGACAAGAGAAACCTTCTCAATAGTTAGGTTTCCTCTCCTTATAACACCATATCCTATGGTCTTGCCTTTGTTGTTGTCACCAAAGGTTACAGACGGACCACTTGCTTCAACGACATCTTCAAGTAATGATCTATCTCGGTCATATGTCTTGAGCTTGACCCTTTGTCAAGATACCATTCATTATCCTTGGAGTGACCGGCCATGAAGCGAGAGAACCTGAAATGTAAACATTAAGAACGAGGTCCCCCTTTATTCCTTGGGTCCTGAAGTTAGCAACCCTACGACCCACACACGCTTGACGAAGGAGGTTTACTCTTCTGGCATTGGATGTGAACCGCAAAGGCATTCTGCGGCCTTGTGACCTAAACCATCACACACAGAACATTTATAAAAGCTACAAGCATCATGAGGTTTTACTAACTCCTTACTCTTCTTAGGAGTTCCATGCGGTTTGGGACAAGGAAGCGGTTTGGGAGGTGCGGTTCCGGCTAACATTCCAGTGATATAAAGGAAACGAGGCTTTGGTTTGACCACGTATTTCACAGGAACGCTATTCTTGCTTTTGAAGGCGGGAGGAGCGGTCGAAGAGAGCGCGGTCGAGACACGAAATTAGCGAGAACCGCCTTTTTCACCGAGAAGCGGTTGGAGCGGGGATTCTACCAATTCCATAAGCCATTTCCTCTTCGGTGCTTCCAGAATTCTTAGGTTTTAACACGAATTCTTCCCATATTGCTTTCCTTTAGGAGTAGACATAATTTACTTGTCTTGCTTTACCACTTACCACTTAGCATGCTTCTCCTTGGGAATTTCTTTAGTTAGTTACGGAAATTCCTCATCCTTTTCACTCGAGGATGCACACTTCTCCTCTTCCTCGAGATCCAAACCCTAGACCATCCTTAGTTCGGGAGGAACTTGGAAGTCCATGATTTTATCCTTGGTGGATTGAGACTTGAGCCACGAATCAATAATCTTTTGGCGATCGTCGATTTGGGTTACCAAGTCATCATTCTGAGTTGAAGTGCGGCAACCTTAGTTTCAAGGATGCGGTTTTGATCGGCAAGATGAGTCATCTGTTTGATTTGGTCCTTAAGATTAGAAATTTCGGACCTCATCACGGTTTTCTCCGTCTTGTACGGCATTAAGTTTATCATGAGCTAAGCTTAAGGCTTTCTTAAGATTTGAGAGCGATGGATCACCATTTCGGCTTCCTTGAACATCCTTTCATGTTCCATGGGAGAAACCTCTTCCACCACCTTTTTCAAAATTTTCTTCTTTGGAATAGTTTTTGAAGGTGGAGCATTTGTAGGAGGAAAAATGGGACGTGAATACGAGCAATTTCCTATTTTAATGCTAGGAGTAAGTTTGATATCATCATCCAATTTAAAATTTGGAAGTTTTGTAGAAACCTCCTTTTCTTCCATATCTTGCAACTCGGCGACTCGAGAATCGATTCATCGGAAGCATACGCAACTAGCGAGAGATTAACCTCTTCGGTTTCATCATCACTTCCATCATCGAGAATCTGTTTCAATCCAAGTTGCTAATTCCTTGGAATTCTCTTCCTCCTCGTGACCATTCCCTTGCGACGAGAAAATTTCGCAGGAGAGGTTTTCTTTTCATGTATTCATACTTAGGTTGTGGACACTTTCGGATGCAAAGTGACCGGGTTTTCTACAATTGTAGCAAACTAGATCACTCTTTTTCCTTGTATCTCGGCCTTAGAAAACGTTGCGGGAGGTTTGCCTTTTGAAAATGATTTTGTGAAAGGTTTTGAGGATTTTCTAAATTTTTGGAATCTTTTCACAAACATGGCAAAATCATCATCATCCATCTCGATGAGTGATGAGGTTAATATGGAAGGATCGGCGGTTTGGTTGGATGTAGATGGTTTCTCCTCTTGTTCCACTACGGACATAGAAAGCGATTTGGTTTTTCCTTCAATCTCTTCAATATGATTTAATTTTAATTCATAGACTCTAAGATTGGCGTACAAGTTACTTAACGACCAAGTACCCAAAACTTTGGAGTCTTCTAAAGAGGTAGCCTTATTTACCCATTTAGAACCTAAAGCGAGATAGGAAAGTCATATTGATTTCCTTATCGGTTAAAGTTTTGCCAAGAGATCTACAAGCATTAACTACCTCAACATATCGGTCGTAGGTTTGACGCAAGGTTTCGTTGGATTTTACTTGAAGTTGTTGTATGATCTTTCAACAGCATATAATTTGGTTTCCTTGCATTCATCATCACCTTCGAGGTAGCTCTCAATGGCATCCCACATACGCTGCGGTTTTGAGGTACATCACTTTACGAAGAGTTGATACGGGGAGGGTTCCGAAATGATGTGCCTAGCCTTGCTGTCCAAGGCCACCAATCTCTTCTCTTCATCTGACCACTCTTCTTTTGGCTTTTTGACCTCTGGAATAGTTGCCCTGGTGGTTGCATCTGTGTTGGCCTTCATTGGAACTAACGGACCATTGATCACGCACTCCACCAGCATTTCATCTATGGTTTCCAAATGAATGAGCATTCGGCACTTCCCGGATGTCAAAGTGGTCTTCGTCCAAGATTGGAATGTGTGAATAGTTAACGGTAGTCATTGTCTTTGTATTTGCCATATCGAATCGGCACACAAGTGTTAAGCTTGAAAAACGATGGTTTTAAAAGTGTTTGCTTTGATACCACTTGTTGGTCCCAAAGGTGGCAACAAGGGTGAAAATACAGCTAGAGGGGGGGTGAATAGCTGTTTAAAATTTTTCGCCCTCAGTTTAAAACTAAACCTCTACGCTTACAAAACCTCTTGCAATGTATAAGAAACGCAAGTAGAGTTGTAAAATGCACGACGGAATATACTTAGTAAAATGCGGTTTTGAGGAGGCGGTTTTGCAAGGCGGTTTTAGTGCGGTTTTACGAGCGGTTGCAAAACGAGAAAATGTAGTTTGACAATGTTAACTCCAAACACAATTTCACAATAAAGGATAACTATATAAAGATCAAACGAGAGAAAAGGAAGATAATCGGTAAGCACAAGAAATATAAATGCGTAAAGTAAGAACACAATATTTGGAGTGGTTCAATCGATAAACGATCTACGTCCACTACCAAGATGGTTAGTCTTGGATTTCTAAGAGAGATTTTATATTGAGTATTTGAGAGATTACAAAGTACAATAAAATCTTTTCTATGAAGAACAAATCCTAGACTATAACCAGTGTATCTCAAATGAATAAACTATGTGTTTAAACAAGAGAGGTGTGTGTGTGAGAACAAGATCAAGGCTCTTTAAATCTGTGAGATGTAGAGCACAATGATTCTTGAATGTGTTAAGGCTTGATTTCTGGGCTGGGAATATTTCTTTGAAGTATGAAGATGAAGATTCAAAGGACTAAGAATTTCTGGGCAGAGCTTCAACTTCTCATGAACACAGCAATTTCTCAAGATTCAAGCAATCTTCAAATGGTGAAGATTGGGGGTATTTATACCCAAGCATCAGGAATATAGCCGTTGGACACAGCTGTTGAAAGGACAGTCCTTGATGTAATCCCATTGGTCCATAGCAACTACTTTTGTCCTTTGGAACTGTTGATGCAGGTAAAGCTGATCAGACCTCAGCTGCAATCAAGGTGTTTAGGACATCTGTCACCTTTTCAAGATCCTTGCAGATCTTGTCTGAAAAGTAGTCATGTGACAAGATATGGTAGTTGACTTTTGATATTGCTGACGTGGATTCCAACGGTCAAAAGGGGTTCACTCTAAGTAGCCAATCATTGAAGCGGTTCTGGAGATAGGCGGTTTGACATGTAAGCGGTTTTACCAGAAGAAGGATTTCCAAGTGCGGTTTGCACTTGTCGTTCAAGCGGTTTCAGATGAAGGGAATCACAAGGCAAGAAAAGGCGGTTCTGCCAAGCGGTTCTAAAAGGGCGGTTCTGAAACCCTTGAAACTGCAATCCTAAGATCCAATGATTCTTGAGCCAGTCTTCAAGCCTAATTTTAACCTATTCTATAAAATGGACTTAGCTAAAAATTGAAGTCTAAGCTTCATTACATAGGGTCCTAAAGTCCTTAAAATAAATAGGAGGTTATGGTATCAATCAAATCTAATACAAAATAGGAGGGTTAAAATATGCATACCCAACACGTTGCAACTAAAAAATAATAAAGTTACATTTTATTTTATGCAACAAAACTAGTTTAGGTATCTAATTCAAAATTACCCTATAGTTTGGATACTAATTTTACATTTTGGCCTTATTATATTATTATAAATAGTATCAATAACAATTGTAATTTTTTACTGAAATATCTTAATTGACATAAATTATTAATAAAAATTACTTAAACTGGTCACTAAAAAATAAATGTTATTAGCTAAAATATTAAGGGTATATATATATATATATATATATATATATATATATATATATATATATATATATATATATATATATATATATATATATATATATATATATATTATGTCTTTATTCACTCTATATACCATACATGTTTATCATTATATTATACATCCTTCAAAAGACTCGGATTGTTATACGTAAAATAGCTCGCAGAAAATGTTTTAATCATTTTTTGATGTTTTATTACAATATGGAAAATGTTTTTCTCATTTTCTAATATTTTGTAACATTAGAAAAATAAAGTCAATTATACATTATTCTCCGCTTTTCATTTTTCTAAAATTGTTTCTTAACCCCCTTACCCTACTCACTTTTCTCCACCCCCTAAACTCACCCACCCCACCCTACCAAACCAAAACCTCCTAAAACACCCTACCCACCCCTACCACACCACCACACCCCCATTCTACCCCCGCTTCAAACCAAAAACCCATACCCCTTCCTCACCCTACCCCGACCAACCAACCCCCACATCCCCACCCTACCCTACCTTACCCCACCCAAATCCCTCCCCTACCTCACCCCTACCCTACCCTGCCACAAACCCCACAACACCCTCTGCCCCCCCCCACACCATTTAAAAAATATTATTGTTATTTATACTTAACTTGTAGATCTCCCACCCCAGCTTACCCACCCCGCCCATCACTGCCTTAAAAAAAAAAAAACAATTTTTGTTATTCGTACTTAATTTATAGATCCATTATTTCTAAAATCTTATTATTCGGAAGCGTATTCACAAAGTTATCAACTACTAAATATTTTCCTAAGATTTATCAAACATATGAAAAAAATTGTTTTCATTTTCCAAAAAAACATTTCAAATTTTCAGAAAATATTTTTCATTTTTCAGAAATTATTTTTCGTAACTACTTTACTTAAAAACAAACATAGCCTAATGTCAAGCAAATTATAATTCTATAATAAATATCTATTTCTAAAAAACATTATCCCTAAAAGATACCAATTTTTTTTCACATTTCAAAATATATTTGCGAAACTGAAAGTGTAGATGTGAATAATTAGAATATTTATAATCTGTCTTTAATTTTAATAATTTCACAATGTACTTTAATCTTAAAAATAAGAGGCATTTACAAAAAACTCATTTTAAAAGATGAAAATTACAAAAAAATACACACTAGATGGAAATTACAAAAAACTTCTATAAAAATTACAAAAAACTACTTTTGTAAATTGAAAGCACTATTTTCTTAAAAAAAAGAAAAAAGAAAAAGAAAAAGAACATAAATAAACATAAAATGTAAAACAATCATTCTTCAGTTCGAGAAATATTTTGCATGATCACAAACTACTTCAACAAAGCTTTAATTCGAATTGCTTAATCTTCATCATTAACAACTTAAATTTTACTGATTCAATGTGCATGCATTACGAATTGACTCTCCAATTCCATCCAATTCTCACATTCCAGTGACCAAACTGAATCAAATTAAAATCCCTAACGAGAGAAATTCATATCTAGTAATCTTCATTCTGATAAATAACTGATAAACAACTGATAAACATGATAAACAACTGATAAACATGATAAACAACTGATAAACAAATGATAAACAAATGATAAACAACTGATAAACAAATGATAAACATGATAAATAACTGATAAACATGATAAACAAGTGACAAACATGATAAACAACTGATAAAACAACTGATAAACATGATAAACAACTGATAAACAACTGATAAACATGATAAACAATTGATAAACATGATAAACAACTGATAAACAAATGATAAACATGATAAACAACTTTTCCCCATGCTCCACTCTCTAATCACTATCTAATCACTCACGAACAAACAGAGGGAGGGAGAGTATAGATAGAATCATAGAAACTAATAAGTGTTATAATTATTTATTCTTATCCACAAACCTCACCCACGCATCTTAATATGTGATATTTCCAAAATTAAGCGATCTCTAAACAATCTAGTCATAACATCAAGGTGCAAGATGTGAGTTTACAAAGTCTATGGTGGCAAAATGTAAATAAAATTAATGATACACTAATCTAATTTCTAGGTGCGTGTAATCTGGACTCTGTTTTCTCTAATCTCCACTATAAAATCCAGACTTTCTAACCCTCTTTCCATAAGGGCGCACTTTGGCAGAAAACACTTCCCAAACAAACCCGAGCTTAATAACAATGGCGGCTTCGGCTTTAGCTTTGAGACTCCCTTGTACGATGTCGCTCAACAAAGCCTCTCTCTCATGGAAGCTCCCCTCCACAATCGTCGTCTCCCTCCCCCGCCGAAATCGAAATTCTCGCGTCTTCGTCGTTTTTGCCATGGACGCCAAACCTACCGTCCTCGTCGCAGAAAAGCTTGGCGAAGCCGGTCTAGATCTGTTGAAGGACTTTGCTAACGTTGATTGCTCCTATAACCTGAGTCCTGAGGAGCTCTGCACTAAGATCTCGCTCTGTGATACTTTGATCATGCGTAGTGGGACGAAAGTGAGCCGCGAGGTGTTTGAGAGTTCCGGTGGACGGCTTAAGGTTGTTGGCCGGAATCAATGGACTCGCCGGAGTGGGGAAGGTGGTCGCCGGAGGGAAGCTTGTCACCGGAGTTGGGTTGGGTAAAGATAGAGAGGGTAAAGAGAGATGGGTGTGTGTTTTGTGTGCAAAAATAGTTTTTAGTAATACTCCCTCCGTTCCAGAAAATGCTTCACCTTTTACCCAAAATGGCGTCCCGTTTGAAGCTTCACCTTTCCTAAAATGGAAAAGTTTTATTAATATTCTATTATACCCACTAACTATTTCCTCCACTCATTCTCTCTCCTAATTCAGTATTACACTTACAACACTTTTTAAATTTACTATTTCCTCCACTAATTCTTTCTCCTATTTTCAAATTACACTCACAACATTTTTTCTTCCCACTTATTTCCTTAATTTGCGTGTCGAATCTAAAATGGTGAAGTATTTCCTGGGACGGAGGGAGTATTCATATTTAGCTAAATAGTTTTTTGTAAAATTACAACTTACAATGTTTTTTTTTGTAAATAGCATGTTTTTTAGTGAATTTTTGATAAAAAGTCCTAAATATAAAAGACATTCGAGAGATGGAGGCCTGGAGGGGTATCATATGTACAACGGCATAAGGCATTTGTACAAGTTTCTTGGTCTCGAGTATAGCTATTTCCTTTTCGAGATAGAGATAATGATTCAAACCTTTCAATAAGGGGGGGATGCTACGAAAAAAAAAAAAAAAGCTTATTTTTATTTTGATATCAAATAGAGTACACCTATGTCTTTGTATGTATGTTTTTACATCCCTAATTCAAAAGGAGTTTTCGTCACTTGATAAATAAAAGAAAGTCATCAACCCTATAAAAGAACAACAAGATCAAGTAACATATTTCACCAGCAAGTCTATTATAAGACTACTCTCATTGGTGACTCTTGTGAGAGAGTCACCATGGGTTAAACAAAAAAAAAAAAAAAAAAAAGGAAAAAGTTATCAAAAGTCATCAAAATCCAAGGTCCTGGGCAGCCAGTCAACCTAGGTTGGGTCACCAAAATGGGACACATGTCACCCAATGATTGGGTGACATGTATTTATATAAATATATATTTAAAATTAATATATTTTATATAATTATATAAAATAATAAAATAAAAAATATATCAAAATTCATATTTTTTTATAATTGTATGGGTAATTATTTTTAATAATTGTACGGGTAATTTTAGAAATATTATTACTAATACATTATTTTAAAAAATAAAATGATAAGTATTTTAGGTAAGTTGAAGTAAAGAAAAAATAAATATTTTATTTTTAAAAGGTTGGGTTGGGTTCGATTGGGTCGGGGTCACTGATGGGAGTATAAATTATATAAGGTTGGGAGTGTGTATATGAAAGTGAGAGAAATTAATATTTTATTTGAGGTTGAGTTGGGTCGGGGTCACTGATGGGGATAGTCTAATCCCTCCTTCATGGGTTAAATGTCATAAATTAAACGGACTCTGAAATTGTGTGCACAATGTGTCAAGACATATTTTATACTCCCTCTGTCCCAGTCGAACTGATACTAAAATTTTGGGCACACAAATTAAGAAAAAGTAAGAGAGAGAAAAAGTGGAAGAAAATATTGTGAGTATGAAAAATTAAATAGAAGAGAGAATGAGTGGGAGGAATAGTTAGGAGAGAGAATGTTGTGAGTGTAAAAGTGAAATAGGAGAGAGAATGAGTGGGGAATATAGTAAAGATTTCCTTCCATTTTGGACAGTATCAATTGGGCTGAAACGGACCAAAAAGGAAATAAGTATCAATTGGGCTGGGACGGAGGGAGTATTATTTATTTTGATGTCAGTATTTATTATTTAATTTTAGTTTTTTTTGCTCGTTTAATTTAAATAATAAATTCTATTGAACATAAATTACTACTCCCTCCGTCCCGCTACAAATTGCACACTTTTCTCATTGTGCGTCTCATTACAAATTTCCTAAAATGGCAAATAATCTTTACTATTCCACCCACTAATTCTCTCTCCTACTTTACTTTTATACTCACAACACCAATCAAATCACTATTTCCTACTCCACTTTCTCTCTCCAACCTCACTTTTCATACTCACAACATTTTCTTCATTATTTTTTCCCTAATTCACACATAAACAGTAACTGTGCAATTACTAGCGAGACGGAGGGAGTATATTATAAAATGATAATTGAGAATACTATTATTTGTGAGAATATTATAAAATGATGATTGAAAATTCTATTATTTGTGAGAATTTTATTATATATATGTTTATAAACATTATCAGTAAGATAGTAATTATTAATATTGTGCATTAATAATTACGACCAACGTATTCGATAACTAAAGTTTCTCTCGATATAATGAGGAATAGTCTTCCAAGTCATCACTACGGGTGCTATAAGTAAGTGAGCTTACTGGATTGGTTCATCATTGAGAATATTACATGTATTTAGCGTCAGTAGTATTATTAATATGAACAATGTATTTAATCGCTCGACTTGAGACAATTATTTATTTCATACATAAATTGTTTTATTTTGACTCTTATTAATGTGGTGCTGAAATATGTATATAATAATTAAAGATTGGATAAAACATGAAGTGTAGAGAAAATAGTGAAACGTAAAGAGAGGATTCGTCAATTGTTTATGAAGGTTATTGTAAACAATAGAAGACAAATACTTTGGAGCTTAAAAGCCTTGTTGAATTGTATTCACAATAGAGTATATATATACAAGAGTTGCTTGGAGATTAAGCAAGAGAATCCTAATCCTAACCATATTCTACTTTAGACAATTAGAAAATCAAATACAATTAGGAAACCAAAAAATAAGAAAACTAAATATACACAATGATTAGGAGTCTAATTCCTTAATAGAGTCTAATTCCTTAACATGCCCCCTCAAGATGGACGACCGTTGAGTGAGACCAATCTTTACCATTAAAGCTTGAAATCGTGCCCGAAGAAGTGGCTTTGTGAGGATGTCTGAAAGTTGATCATTACTGGATATGAAGGAAACAAGTAGTTTGTTGTTTTGAACAAGTTCACGCACAAAATGATAATCAAGATCAAGGTGTTTCATACGCGAATGGAATCGTGGGTTGGCTGCAACATAAGTGACACTTAAATTGTCACAATAAATCACCTGAGAGGAAACTTGCGGACAAACGAGCTCATGAAGAAGATTTTGGAGCCAAATAAGTTCAGCAGTGGTGGCAGCCATAACCCTATATTCTGCTTCTGTGGATGATCGGGCTAACGTCCTCTGTTTCCGGGCACTCCAAGAGATAGCATTTCTGCCCAAGTAAACAATGTAACCGGTGGTAGAGAAATATGTGTCAGTATCACGTGCCCAATTAGCGTCTGTAAAAGCATGAAGTGTGAGGGGGGAGTCTCTGCGAATGAGAAGACCATGTGAGGCTGTCCCAACTAGATATCAGAGCACACACTTGAGAGCTAACCAATGATCTTCTGTAGGCTTGTGCATGAATTGAGAGAGTCGATTAATGGCGAAGGAAACATCAAGCCGTGTCAAGGACAAATACTGCAAGCTACCCACAAGAGCTCGAAATTCAGAAGGATCTGCCAAGGGAGTTCCCTGGTGAGCCGAGAGAGGAGGTTGAGGAGCCATGGGTGTAGGAACTGGCTTGGCCTCAATCATGTTGGCACAAGCTAGTAAATCACTAATGTATTTATGTTGACTGAGTATGATACCTTGGGCGTGTGGCAGAACTTCTACTCCAAGAAAATATGACAGAGCCCTAAGATCCTTAAGTGAAAACCGAACATGTCATGGTGGGGCCCGGTGATGATGATGTCGTCAACGTAGACCAAGAGATAAATGACACCACGAGGATGATGCATGGTGAACAGAGAGAGTCTGAGATACTGTTTTTGAACCTAAGTTGGAGTAGATATGATCTAAGTTCATTGTACCATGCCCGAGGAGCTTGTTTCAACCCATAGATAGCTTTACGTAGCTTGCAAACATATGATGGATTGGTCGGATCAAGAAAGTCGGGTGGTTGACTCATGAATACGTCTTCGGTGAGAGTTCCTTGAAGAAAGGCATTATTGATATCAACCTGGTGGAGAGGCCAACCCTGAATAGTGGCAAGAGTGAGAATAGTACGTACCGTAGCGGGTTTGACAACCGGACTGAAAGTTTCAGAATAATCAATACCCGGGCGTTGATGAAATCCTTTGGCAACAAGACGTGCTTTATGTTGTTCAATGGATCCATCGGGGTTGTAATGGATTTGATAAATCCACTTGCAACCACCAAGATTCTAGGAAGGAGAGGGAGGTACAAGATCCCATGTGTTGTTCTGTAAGAGAGCATCAAACTCTTTTTGCATGGCATTACGCCATAGGGAATTTTTTAGGGCTTGGGTTATGGTAGTTGGTTCGGTGGTTTGAAGAGAGGCTTGCAGGTTTAATTTCTAGATTGGTTTATGTATATTGTTTTGCGACCGAGTGACAGGGCCAGAAGGAGGTATAGCATCAGGAAGGGGAATGGAGCTGCTGGGCTGAGGGGGGCGATCGCGCGGGTGAAGGGGGGCGATCGCGCGGGTGAAGGGGGGCGATCGCGCGAAGTTTATGGACAAAGGGGGCAATCGATCCCTTCCAAGGGGCAATCGCGCAAAGTTTCTGGAAAAAGGGGGCGATCGCTCCCTTCCAAGGGGTGATCGCGCGGTCTGGCGGGTTGAGCCTGGTTCAGCGGCAAAGGAGCAGGTGTGTGGGCAGTTTGGGAGGCTTTATCAGGCTGGTTTATAGGAGGGTTGTTGGTAGAGGGGGAGGTGTGGTCAGGTGGATTTTGGGTGATGGAATGAGAAGGGAGAAGCGGAAGCGAGACATTACACAAATCATTGACTGTGAGAGCGGGAGTGGACGGAGTGGACCAAGATTCAAAGGGGAAGACCGACTCAACAAACTTGACATGACGAGATGTGTATATCTTGTTGGTGTTGGGTTTAAGGCAATAATAGGCACTTTGAGTAGCTGACTAACCAACAAAGACACACGGAGTGGAGCGGGGATCAAGTTTGTGAGAGGTGTAGGGACGTAGCCATGGGTAACAGAGACACTCAAAGCTACGGAGTTTGAGGTAGTTGGGATGGTGTTTGTGGAGAACTGAGAAGGGTGAGTGGAGATTTAAAGTAGGTGTAGGCATGCGATTTATGAGATAACAGGCGTAGAGAGAGCATGAGTCCAAAAGGTATGAGGCATGGAAGAGTGGGTGAGGAGAGAGAGACCCGTTTCAACGATATGTCGATGACGGCGTTCAGAATAACCATTGTTTTCGGGTGTATGGGGAGGGGAAGTGAGGTGTTGGATGCCATGGGAGGCTAGAAGGGAGCGAAGACCAAGGTATTCACCTCCATTATCACTGTAGATGGTTTTGATGGATCGCCCAAATTATTTTTCTACCATGGGTTTGAAGGTAGTGAAGACGGTGAGGGCATCGTTTTTGTGTTTGAGAGGATAAAACCAAATGTATTTGGAATAATGATCGACAAAGATAATGTAGTATTTGTAACCATCATAAGAAAGGAGAGGGGATGTCCAAACATCACTATAGAGAATATCAAGTAGACCAAACGAACGAATAGTATTATTATAAAAGGGTAACTTGTGACTATTATTATAATCACAATAGTTGCAATGAAAATCACTAGAACTAGGAATACCTAACTGAAAACTATTACTAATATGACATAAAATAGAAAAGGACGCGTGACCCAATCGATGATGCCAACTTGACGCGAAAGAGACGGAAGCAGAGTGAACAGCGGAGTGGAAGGGATGCCATTCATAGACGCCGGATTTAGGATGACCTTGGAGGAGGATTGCCCCGGTGTGAATGTCCTTTAAACAAAAGAATCAGATGAGAAGGTGATAGAGGCATTGTTATCTTGACACAATTTAGAGATAGAAATAATATTGCGAGACAAAGTAGGAACATGATTAAGTTTAAAGGAAGAGAAAGGAGTAAGGAGAGAGGTAGAACCAATGTTTGAGATGGGTAGGCCGGATCCATAACCAATGAAAAGTTCATCAGTACCATCGTAGGGACAATGGAGAGAGAGATTGTTGAGGTCATTGGTGGCATGATGTGTGGCACCGCTATCAAGGAGCCAGTTGGGATGAGGAGCAGTAGAGGAGGTAGTGGCGGCATAGAGAGAGTGGTTGGGTGGTTGGCGGGGTGAGGGGTTGGGTCGAGGGTTGTGGTTTTGTGGTGGGGACGGAACATTGGCGTTGGGGTATTGTCGCCGGAAGGCAGGCAATAAGAGAGGGAATGACCAACTTCTCGGCACCATTGGTACTTGCCTAGGTAGGTGTTGCGGGTTTGGTTGTTGGACCGGTTGGGTTGGTTGGTGAGGTGAGGATTGGAGTTGTTGTATTGGAGAGAAGGGTTGGTGGTGGTGGATGGTTTGGTGGCATAGTTAACTATGGCGGGGAAGGTGGAGGCAACACGGGTTTTGAGGGATACGGTGAGTTCACGGTTGATGAGTTTTTCATAATCTGGATTATTGATTAATCAACCGTGATGGGTGTTTCCCGGTTCTGAACGGCAGAGATGACGTTGTCATAATCTGGATCATTGATTTGGTCAAGGATGCGATCAATGATATCATCGGGATCTAAGGGGCGGCCTAGAGAGGCAATTTGATACGCGCAGTTTTTGATATCATGCTTGAAGTCGGTGATAGATCGAGTACCTTTGGTGATGTTGCGAAGGCAATCTTTAAGTTGTTTGAGATGGCCTTTGGAGGGGTTTGCATAGGTTTTAGTGAGGGTGAGCCAAGCAACATTGGTTGTTTGGCACATGGAGATTAAGGGTACAAGGGAAGGTGAGAAGGTACCAGAGAAAGCACCAAGAATGAGTTTATCTTGTCGGAACCATGTTTTGAAGGACGGGTTGGGTATAGTAATGGTGGTGGCTGGTTTGGCCGGAATATCCTCGGTGACAGCTACGGTCGGGGTGGTGATTGTGAGAGTTTCCTCCGGTTTGGGAAGAGTGCCATCAAGGTATTGGTAAAGGTCAAGACCAAGAAGAGTTGCTTCTATTTGGGTTTTCTAAGCTATATAGTTTGTGGATGTGGTTGAGGGATACCATGATAAGGGGTTTGTTTGGTTCATTGGTGTTGGGAATAAAAGAGAGATCAGAGGAAGAGGCCTTGGATGTGGCGGCAAGGAGGGGGTGGGCGGGTTAGGCCGAGTAAGGGGGGGGGAGTAGGGCAAAGAAATCTAGGATCTTCGCTCTGATACCATGTAAACAATAGAAGACAAATACTTTGGAGCTTAAAAGCCTTGTTGAATTGTATTCACAATAGAGTATATATATACAAGAGTTGCTTGGAGATTAAGCAAGAAAATCCTAATCCTAACCATATTCTACTTTAGACAATTAGGAAACTAAATACAAATAAGGAAACCAAAGAATAAGAAAACTAAATATACACAATGATTAGGAGTCTAATTCCTTAACAGTTATATCTTGTCATTTTGGTTGAAATATAAGTGACTTGAAAGTAAATGACCATAGCATGACAAGTTAGTAATTAAGTAAAGTTAAGATATTTCTAGAACCAAGTAAAATATTATTATTGATAATGATGCTTCATTTACGAATAGTAATTTGGATACTACTACATTTCTGACCTAATGTAACGCATCTAATGCAACGCCAGAGCTAATGTAACGTATCTAATGCAACGCCAGAGCTAATGTAACGGCTAATGCAACGACAGAGCTAATGTAACACATCTAATGCAACGACAGAGCTAATGTAACACATCTAATGCAACGCCAGAGCTAATGTAACGAGTCAAATGCAACAACAGAGCTAATGTAACATCAAATTTTGATTAATGCAATGGCTTTTATCTCAGCGTTACATTAGATTTTTTGGCGTTACATTAGATTTTTCTAATGTAACGGCTAAATTACTAATGCAACGCCGAAACCCTAAACCTATATCCTATATCCTATACCCTATACCTTATATCCTATACCCTATACCCTATACACTATACCCTATACCCTATACCGTATACCATATATACTATATCCTATACCCTATACCCTATACACTATACCCTATAACCTATATCCTATATCTTATACCATATACCCTATACCCTATATCCTATACCCTATGTCCTATACACTATACCCTATACCCTATATCCTATACCATGTATCTTATACCCTATACCCTATACCATATACCCTATATACTATACCCTATAGGATATAGGGTATACCCTATAGGGTTTAGGGTATACCCTATAGGGTATAGGGTATACCCTATACCCTATACCTTGTACCCTATAGGATATACCCTATACCCTATAGGGTATACCCTATACCCTATACCATATGCCCTATACCTTATACCCTATATTCTATATCCTATAGGGTATACCCTATAGGGTATAGGGCATAGGGTATAGGGTATACCCTATAGGGTACAGGGTATAGGGTATAGGGTATACCCTATAGGATATAGGGTATATGATATACCCTATAGGGTACAGGGTATAGGGTATAGGGTATACCCTATATCCTTATACCCTGTACCCTATAGGGTATACCCTATACACTGTACCCTATAGGGTATACCCTATACCCTATGCTCTATATCCTATATCATATACCCTATACCCTATATGGTATACCCTATACCATGTACCCTATAGGGTATACCCTATACCCTGTACCCTATAGGATATACCCTATACCCTGTACCCTATAGGGTATACCCTATACCCTGTACCCTGTAGGGTATACCCTATACCCTATACCCTGTACCCTATAAGGTATATCCTATACCCTATAGAGTATACCCTATACCCTATACCCTGTACCCTATAGGATATACCCTATACCCTATACCCTATACCTTATACCCTATACCCTATAGGGTATACCCTATACCCTATACCGTATAGGGTATACCCTATACCCTGTACCCTATAGGATATACCCTATACCCTATGCCCTATACCCTATAGGGTATACCCTATACCTTATGCCCTATAATTATTATTATTAATTATATAATAATAATTATTAATATATTCAATTATTTAATTGAAAAAGTCTAAAATATTTTTTCCTAGTCAATAAAAATTACTAATTATTATTAGTACTATTATAAATATTAATTAATTAATCAATTATATAATTAATAATTCATTAATAAATATTATTTATAATAATAATTATTATTATTGATATTAGGCATAATATTATAATATTACTAATTACTATTACTGTTATAATTATTTAATATTTTTATTTTTTTTCAATTATTTCTTTCAATTATTATTATGAGATAATATTATTTTATAATTATTTAATATTTTTATTCTTTTCAATTATTATTATGAGATAATATTATTTTATAGTTTAAATTATTATTAATTATTAATTATTTTTAGTAATTATTATAATATTACTAATTACTATTACTATTATAATTATTTAATATTTTTATTTTTTTTCAATTATTTTTTTCAATTATTATTATGAGATAATATTATTTTATAATTATTTAATATTTTTATTTTTTTCAATTATTATTATGAGATAATATTATTTTATAGTTTAAATTATTATTAATTATTAATTATTTTTATTAATTATTATAATATTACTAATTACTATTACTGTTATAATTATTTAATATTTTTATTTTTTTTCAATTATTTTTTTTCAATTATTATTATGAGATAATATTATTTTATAATTATTTAATATTTTTATTTTTTTCAATTATTATTATGAGATAATATTATTTTATAGTTTAAATTATTATTAATTATTAATTATTTTTATTAATTATTATAATATTACTAATTACTATTACTGTTATAATTATTTAATATTTTTATTTTTTTTCAATTATTTTTTTTCAATTATTTTTTTTCAATTATTATTATGAGATAATATTATTTTTATTAATTATTATTTACCATTAAATGCATCACATCCAATGGTTCAAATTTATCCCATAAAAACAAAAACACACTTTTCTTTGATTGGCTCTCCAATGTTCACATGGATTCACAATAAATCAATCTAGACCATTAATAACACTCAAATCTAATGGTCCTAATTCATTTACTTCCCCCAAACAAAACCCTACCCACACCCTACCCACTTCAACAATCTCTCTGCCTCCCTCTCATCTATCTCTCTAACTCTTCTCTCTCTTTACTCTAGCTTCCAGCACCCTATCCACTACCCTTCATCATCTCCGGCATCATCTCCGGCGACGGCGATGGCAACGGTGGCTCCTCCCCATCGCCACTTCACGAAGCTCCACCTGTATGATAGCTCCTCCTCTTCCTTGGGTTGAATGTTGTGCCTTGACAACCTGATAATTTTTCCCTTTTCTTTGAATGACATTTCGGGACCTCAAGTCGGCGCCGCGAGATTTGGCACTGCGGAGCTGAGCGGCGGACCATGGAGCGGCTAAAACAGAGCGGGATGAATGATGATCGAGGGAGTAAAGAAACGGATGAGATTGGGGTCTGGTGCGTGTATTGAAAGCTCTGGAGATCAGATCTAGTATCAACGAGCGGAGAAGGAGATGGCGGCGAGCCCAAACATATTCCATGGGTTTCCTTTCAATTTGTTATTGTATTTTGTGTTTTATTTCGATTTGTACAAACTTTTGTTTGATTTGTGGATGGTTGTGAATGGTTGTGGACGGTGGTGGATTGTGGTGGATGGCGGTGGAGCAAAATGTAACTTTTGAAAAATATAAGAATTGATTTGAATATAAAAAAAGTTAAGTGACTGATTTGAGAATAAAAAACATTAAGGGACTGATTTGAGAAAAAAAAAGTTAAGGGATTGATTTGAGAATAAATATATATATATATATATTTTTATATATATATATATATATATATATATATATATATATATTGAAAAAAGAAATTAAAAAAATTAATAAAATTGTGAAATTATGTAATAAATTTTAGGTACTCATCTACTTTTTGGCGTTACATTAGGTATTCAACTACTTTTTAAATTGGTGTTGCATTAGGTACTCATCTACTTTTTGACATTGCATTAGGTGTTCATATAGTTTTAAAATTGGCGTTGCATCAGGTATTTACCTGATGCAACGCCAGAGCTCTGGCGTTACATTAGCTTACTATGTCGTTGTATTAGACCTAATGCAACGCAAGAGAATGCAACGGCCATTTGGCGTTACATTAGGCCTAATGAAACGGTTTTTGGGCCCTAATGCAACGAAAATTGGCATTACATTAGGTCAGAAATGTAGTAGTGGATATTAAAACGAAGAGATTTAATTACGACTGTTAATAGTGGTTTATAGTTCGATACCATTTTTCTATCACGTTGGGTGGCTAACAATTGATGCTAGTCGGTTATCTTAGTTTGTATATAAATATACTGCATTCGTGTTAGAAACATAAAGGGTCATACGCATAAGCACGAATATACTGCCTTCATGGTCCATTATGTCATTGTTGTAATTTTATGATTGAAACTTATAATAATGAAAAGATCAAACTCACCCATATTTAAACAAATTATCTAGTAATCCCTAATTTATAATCTTTCTCTTTTCACAAAAGAGACTACATTAGAGAGAGAAAGAGGTGAAAAGGGCTATCACTTTCTAGGGGTGTGCAAACCCGCCCATCGACCCGTGAAGTCTGCAAAGCCCGCAAGGCCCATGCCTGTAAGGCCCGCGCCCGCAAGGTTTTCAACCCTGCTGGGCTTGACTGCTTGACAGCCCGCGGGATTTGGACTGAGATCGGGCTTTCATAGTTCTTCGGCCCGTTAGGCCCAACCCGGCCCGCATCCTTCAAAATTCAAAAGACCAAAAACCCATTTAAGCATTTACTGATTTACTTGCCAGTTCTTAACTTCACTATTTCGGCTGCATCATTATTCTTGTAATGTTCATGTTAACTTAAGGATGGCCCGGTGGGATAAGGATCAATCTTCTAGAATGTGGTGGCAACTCCAAGTATCATATTGTGAAGGTTTATTTGCGGATCCTTATTATTGCTAGGATTTTGTTAAAGAGTAAGAGAATATTATTAATGTTTGATTTAACAGTTGCTTTAAGTTGAATGTGATATTAAGTAACGTTTATACAGTTGCTTCAAATATTGTAATGTTAAATTGTTAACTTTATTACAATTCTTTTGATCTTGAAGTTGAAATTTGTAATTTTAAATTTGGGCTCGAAATTTGTAATTTTAAATTTGGGCCCGTCAAGCCCGAGCCCGCTAAATGCCCGCTTAAAGCCCGTTAATTTGAGTCCGCTATGTTGGGCTCTTGAAATTGAAGCCCGCAACTAAATGGGCTCATACCGGGCTTTGTCAAAGTCCACGGGCTTTGGACCCGCGCACACCCCTATCACTTTCTTCAAAACGATCGTTCGCATCGATTAGTGCGTGTGGATACGTACAGAGGGATTGTATGTGGAAATCCTCGAGCAAGTCGACCTACGCGAGTTAATAACGTTCTTGAACTTCGTTCTTGATTTTATCAAGTTTTTTGCGATAACACACGGATACCAGTTTTCTATTGAAATTATAAATTTTAATTTTTTTCGCTATGTTTTATACTCTAAAACCCAACATTGGTATCAGAGCCACGTGTATTTTGAATCGTGTAAAATAATCAATTAGACTATATACTCCCTCCGTCCCATAGAACCTTACTCACTTTGGGATTTAGGGCGTCCCACTTATAAGTCACACTTCCTAAAAAGAATTTTTTTTAATACTTCTTTATTCATGGGGACCCACTTGTCATACTCACAACAACTATCCACTTACTATTCTCTATCCCACTTTCTCTCTCCTACCCTCTCACAACTCCTACTTTAATAACATTATTTCTTAGTTTTCGCACAAAACAGCAAATGGGTAATCTTTTATGGATCAGAGGGAGTATTTAGTTGAATTGTTTGAATAAAAAGACTTTTAGAAAATCTGTATTTTTTATAATCGAATAAGACTCATTCGGTGTCGTTTACCATGAACAATCAACAATCAGTCAGTTTTATTTTAAGGAATACACAGTGACAAGAGGGTCGTAGCCTAGTGGTATGACACTCCTCACTTGAGATCAGTGTTCTAAAAGATCCCGCCTAAGGGCACCTAGGCCCCGCCTAGGCGCCAGACCCCTCTCCAGCGCCTAGTTCTAAGTCCCGCCTAGGTCTCGACTAATCCCGACTAGTCCCCGCCTAGGCGCTAGGCCCGGTTCCGCCACCTAACATCCGCCTTGCGCTTTTTAAAACCTTGCTTGAGACCAAAGGTCCCGAGTTCAAGTCATCCAGGGAGGAGTATGGGAACATATATATGTTGATCCTCTTTAGTTTAGTGAAAAAAAAAAAAAAAAATACACAGTCTCGGTGGTTTTGGCAGTGTACTGTTCATTGAAATGGAGTGTTCATTTCGTTGATTTCAAAGAACTGAAACATGCTTTTGGGCCAACCTAGATGGGAAGGTTTCAAAGGTTTTGTTTTGTTTTGGTTTTTTTTTTTTTTTTTTTTTTTTTTGTGAAATCAACAAGTTTTGATAAATAAAAAAAATTACAGAAGTTTGTCTATCTTATTCAAACAATTAAATTGTTAATTATTTAGTTTAATAATTAATAATGTTAGAATAAGTCATTTTGATTAATTGAGTTTTAGTTTAATTATGTTATTTTATTATTATAATATGGTGCATGATCATGAGCCTAGAATTTGTGGATGTGTTTTTGATTGTTTTGATATTATTATTATTTATAGGAAGACTACGTGCTTCTGAAATTCTGAAATTAATAAGGGATTGCATGTATGTCTCTTTATATTTCTACAAATTTACTCATTCTCTTGAGTTCACCTCGTATGTTAAAACGAGATAGCAAATGATGTAAAATTCTAAAAAATTTGGTTTTAGTTGTAGAATAGAAATAAGAAAACGGATGACGCGAAGAAGCAATATGCATGCAGTAATAAAAAGTGACACCATCCAAGATTCCACTAAATGAGCTAATTTATTGACATTATTTACTTTTAGGTTGAGTTTGTGATTGAGTTATTGGCTTGACCCAATCCTATAATAGATGGCTCATTATCATTGCATGTTTATTTATACATTTTAATTATTGTGGATTCTTTAATTATTATGCATGTTTGGTGAGACAAATATTTTAAAATCCCTTAAATAATATTAAATCAAGAATTCGCCCTCAGTAAATTTTCTTAAAACTAGTTGTAAGTTATCTAAAGGTAGTGAAGGTCAGTTGTAGGCAATTTTTATACCAGTCATATATTTTGAGAAAATCAATGGTGATTTAACTTTAAAAAAATTTACCATTTTAGCTCAGCGAAGGTTAAATTTTCTAAGGGGCAGTTGGTTGGTTTGATTCATAGTTTTGAATCTAGTTATATTATACCAACAAATTATATACCAAAGTTTTATGAATTTACAATTGGCGAAGAAAGTGTCTACCTAATAGATTTAGTTTATAGTTTAATCTCAGTTATGTGCAAGCTAAATTTATAGCATTTGGTATCCCATAGAGAATTAGCCAACACAATTAATAGAGAGCTTTGGATTTTCGAAAATTTAGTAGGTGAATGTGCGCTCGCCCGAAATTTTATAAAATGAAAAGGAGTCGCCACGCCATGCTTTGAGAGGTGCACTTTGAAAAACCTTTTTGATAGAGAAATGGGTTCGGGGGTCAGGTTACGTGTTGGGAAGAACTGAGAGTTCACCCAACACGCCTCGTCCGTAGACGAGACTTTCTAATTTAGACATCCAAGTAATTCAAAACAAACGTGCAAACGATGATAATAGGCAAATGCGATAGACATGAATTTTATTGAATAAGCAAGATCATTACAACTTGTAGACCAATTGTCTGGGAGGCCACATCCCTTTACAATATAAGAACAGATTACAAAAGCAAACAGGTCCTCTGCAAAGGATCATTTATGTCGCGTGACATAGAACTCCCTTGTCCAAATATGTCGCGTGACATCAATGGTCACCTTGCAGAGGCTCACAACTAACAGATCACAGAACTTCTAGATGAACATAATACTATCATTAAAACCAAATCTAAGCACTAAACATCACGAACACTTTATTGAATGCTAAAACAACCAACTAAAAACAAATTACAATTAAAACATGGTCCCTGCAGATGGTCACGACATGTCGCGTGACACAGGACTCCTCATGTCCAAATGTGTCGCGTGACATAAGGTTACCATCTGCAGGTACCTCACAAAATGAGATGCAGATCCAACAGATGCACAACAACTATATCAACATCAATAAGAACAACATGAATTAGATACGAATTGATCAAAGGAGTGTAGATATGGGAGATCCACACTCCCTTGATATCCAAATTGCCAATCTAAGTAGATCACATCATAAGCAAGCAATTGGACTCAAGTATAAACGATTTAAACAGAGAGATTGCAGTTGCCACTTGATAATCTGAGGCAGATGGAGCCTGATTATCAAGTGGAGAAGAAGGAAGAACAAATAAGCAAATAGATGAGAGAGAGAGAGAAGGAGAGACTAGTTACCCTTGTAGTCCTCAACTCTTACACCAAGTTAGGTGTAGGAGTCTTCAATTCAACTTCTGAATGGAGATCTGAGCACGAACTGAAGGCTGAATTTGGAGGATCTGAAGTGTATGGGGAAGTAGGAGAGGAGATGGGTTGAAGAGAGGTGGGAGATGAAGGAATTGGTGAGGAATTAGGTAGTTTTTGTGAGGAAGGAGGAGAGAGAAAGTTTCTGAGTGAATTTTGGTAGAGTGACTTTGGGAGGTTCAAATTCGGATCCAAAACTGAGAGGGGTAGGGTCTTATTTATAGCTGCAGTCCATGGTAGCTTTGTGTCGCACGACGTAACGTAACCACTTTCCATGCCTCGACTTGTCGCGTGACACAAGGTGACCATAATCGTTTTTGGCGCCAAATCTGGTTCTGGAACCTTCTTGGATAATACCCAAAATGTCCAAAACAGATTTATTCCTTTTAGGTCCCTTAGCCTGAGCAAAGTACAAAAAAGTACTTCCTTCGCGAGAAACTTATGAAATGTTTCCGGAAGTCTCGGAATGGACCGGGAATTTACCAAAACGCCCCTAAATGCAATTTTATCACCAAAGGATACGACTGTGCGGTTGTCACCCAACATCTGACTGTGCGGTTGTCACCCATCATCTGACTATGCGGTTGTCACCCAACATCTGACTATGCGGTTGTCACCCATCATCTGACTGTGCGATTGTCACCCAACATCTGACTGTGCGGTTGTCACCCAACATCTGACTATGCGGTTGTCACCCATCATCTGACTGTGCGGTTGTCACCCAACATCTGACTGTGCGGTTGTCACCCAACATCTGACTATGCGGTTGTCACCCAACATCTGACTATACGGTTGTCACCCATCATCTGACTGTGCGGTTGTCACCCAACATCTGAAATCTGTAGCTGCCGGAGGGACTGATGCTATTGTTTATGCTGCTGGGGATAGATGTAGCTGTCGGAGGGACTGATGCTATCGAAATATTGTTGACGGTTGGTGAGCGCGGGGCGGTATTTTGTCGACTGCTGGCTTCGGGATCTGGGACCTTGCCTGATGTGACGGGAACTTTGCTTGTTGTGACGGGGGCTTTGCTTGTTGTGCAGCGGATTTTTGTTGACAGTTTGACTCTTGTGTCCCGAGGATTGCTCGGTAGGCCGGGGACTTTGCTTGCTTGTGACGGGTTCTGGTTGACGGTTAATGGTGGGGCTATTTGATCTTGATGCGCCCTGCTGGGGAGATTCAAATAGACGCGGACTTTTGTTTCGGTTTTGTTTTGAGGGACAATCTTTGAGGTTTGCTCAGTTAACTGTTGTACCTGCGGGGAAAAGCAACACTCGAAATAATACAATCTAATTACGCTATCTCGTTAGCAAAGAAATTAAACTATGTTAGCTTGTTTGCATGAGTCTGTTCGTTCTGGGAATGAAGGAAAAGTGTACGGTTTATTGTATTGACAGGTCGGCTTTGCCGGGTTTATACATAAGTTTCTGGGACTGCTTTGGGGTAATTGTGTATAGTGGTACATATGGTGGGGAAATCCTCTCCCGTGCAGTAACATGTGGGTACAAGGTGTATTGCAGCGACGGCGAGCTAAAGAATGTCACAGAAAAACTACTTGCAAGACTTTGATGCTTCCTGATGCAGACCAGATGTGTCGCCCGACATTATGTGCCTGCTTGTCAAAATATGTCGCACGACTGGACGAAGCTCGTAACAGGGCCCTTTTAAAAACCAATTCGGCCTCACTTACAGACCTTGCTTTCTAGCAGGCAGACACCAGTAGCCCCAAATTGACAGACAGACGAGTTCAATGACAAAGGTTGGAACTTTTAACCACTATGGAGCATTATAACAGGGAAACAGCTTCTCGGGAACATCAATTTCGTCAAGACTTCCTTGAAGTTTCGCATTATCACCGGAAGTATCATAGAGAACTTGTTGAGGGGAGGTATGGCATGCCGTGTCTTTGGTCATTGAAAGATTGGAAAATTGACTGGGACTTGCTCCGGGCCGCATCTTGTTTTTGGGATTCGGAGAGGCATGTTTTCATCTTGTCCTACAATGACATGACGCCGACCATAGAGGATTTCAGGGCATTGACTGGTTTGAGCAAATCGGCGAGTGTAGCATTCCCTCGGGACAAACGGTCGACGGTGGAGCAATTATCAGACTTCCTGTGCTTGCCAGCAGATAAAGTGTCATTTATGATCTTGAGCGATGAATTCATAGACTTAACTCAGATGGTCAGGTTGCGCTTGTCTCATCCTGAGTTGTTCAATCTTTTTGTGTCTTTGGACATGTTTATGCTGTTTAGTCTGTCAGCTCATTATTTCTGCGGGTACGTCGGAGTCTGTCAGAGCGCACTGTTGGAGGTTGTCAGGCAACTTAGGGGTGACCGAGGTATAGACCTTCATCAAATCTGTTCTGGGCAAGGGGAGATGGACATTGTACCTTTGCTGCTGGCTGAGACTTACCACGGTATTGACAGGTTATCAGGAGGATCAGACTTCATGGGCGCGGGCAGCCCCACTTTATTATCTTTGTGGCTCTCTGAGCGATTGCGTTTGATTGGGCCGTTACCAGCGGGTCGGACGGCGATGCCTTGGGTGACTAGGCCACGTCGACTGTTGAGAGATGCGGCTTGTCGACAGCTAAGTGATGAGGTTGACATGGTACGGGACTACTGATCTGAACTTCTGGATTCCGGCGTGGGGACTACAGACCATGAGGGATATTCAGGATGGATCGGTGGTAGTCAAACTGCCAGGCTTGCATGTGTCTTCATTCTGTGTACCGTCACTAGTGAGCAGGCAATATAGGTACCCTCAGCAGATTATCCGGGATTTGAGAGACAGATTGATGACTGACGCTGTTTTGATGGTTATGACCGAGCCTCAGACTATGCAGTTTTTCAGCAGATCTTTTCTTGAGGGTTTCTTTCCCATCCGTACCCTTCTTCGACAATCCAGAGGGATTACTTATTTGACCACGGAGTACTTGATCTGGTACGAGAAGCAGCAGGGTCCCATCCAACTGGCTATAGAATCTCGCCGTCGGGAATACTTGGGAGCAGACTACCCATCCAGCCGGTCTTTTCGAGATACAGAGGCCCAAGGGAATCCAGATAACGTTACTGGTGATGTCGCTGAGGATTATCGAAGGCAAGAGATCCGAAGGGCTGCTCTGAGGGATGATCCAGAGGTGAATGCTCGCAGAGAGGCCTTGCGACAAGAGAGAGCTGCCAGGGCTGCTTTGAGGGATACCGGTCTGATCGAACCACCGACGCGCAATATACCAGAGCTAGGACGAGCTCAAATCGATTTATTTGACATTCCTAGGCCAAGGACCTCCCGGGGACCAAGGAAAAGGAAAGACAGAGGTACGAGTTCGGGAGCGGGGATGAGCATCTAGACACCTTTCTGAGAGATAGAAGACTCTTTATTTTTCTTTTTGCTTGTGTTTTGGGAGAGAGATTTATTTGAACAGAATTTTGAGTATCCCTTGATTACTTTAATGCAGACAAAATAGATGTTGAAATTTTATTCCATTTTATTCGCAGCAAGATTTTTGAATCAAAAGTAGGCCGTGCTTGAACTCATCAAAAAGAATATTAACTCCAAATAAAACTTTGAAAAGCTTTGTAACTGTAATCAAAACACATTTTGGCAAGATAAAAGATTTTGCAGCACTTTTATTAGACCGAACCACAAGTGGTTGCCTACGTTCCCCTTTTACAAAGAGAACTAAGGGGCTCAGGTCTCCGTAGTTCGACTCAATCCACTTTGTGTTTAAAGAAAGGGGAAGACAGAAGGGGGACATGGTGCAACCCTGTTTTTTACCTAGACCGCCCTTTTAGGGGTTTCGGCCTAGCTGGGTATATTCTTTTAGCACCGGGCGCGTCTCTTATTTTTGCATGGACTGCCTTTTGAGAGGTTTTCAGTCTCATCTGGGACAATTTTGTTGCGCCTTTATTTTCATCATTTTTTATTATTATTTTTTTTCATTTTTTTTATTTATATTTACAGAGGGGGAAAAAGACTCTATTACACATAATACCTCCGCAACTTGTCTCCGTTGACGGGGTGCAAAAATGGGTTACCATCCAGATCCGCTAGCTTCATCGCTCCTCCGGAGAATATCTTCTTGACTAGAAACGGTCCAACCCAAACAGGTGCCCATTTACCCAATGCACTGCTCTGATTTGCAGGCTTCATCTTGAGAACCAAATCACCAACCTTGATGTCTCTGGGCTTCACTTTCTTATCAAAAGCACGGGCCATTCTTTTCTGATATGTCCGATTGTGCTCCATGGCTTTTAATCTGCGTTCATCTAACAGTGCCAGCTCGTTGTATCGACTTTGGAGCCAATCAATCTCATTCACCTCATTCTCAAGTACACCCTGAGGGATGGAATTTCTAGCTCAATGGGCATGACAACCTCCATTCCGTAAGTCAAAGCGTAAGGAGTTGTACCGGTAGCAGTTCGAATGGAAGTGCGGTATCCCCACAATGCTAAATGTAGCTTCTCCGGCCAATCCCTTCCTCGCTCGGCCATCTTCTTAATGATCCTCTCCAAATTCTTATTAGCAGCCTCTACAGCACCATTCATCTGCGGTCTGTATGGTGAAGACTTGTGACGTTTGACCCTGTATTCAGTAAGCAGGCGATCCGTTTCTCCTTCAAAATGGGTTCCATTGTCAGAAATAATCTCATTTGGGACTCCGTAGCGGCAGAAAATTTGTTCCTTTATGAAGCGAGCCACTTTCCTAGCTGTGAGCACTTTGTAAGATGAAGCTTCTACCCACTTTGTGAAGTAATCCACAGCAACCAATACGAATGAGTGCCCATTGTTGGTCCCAAAGGTGGCAACAAGGGTGAAAATACAGCTAGAGGGGGGGTGAATAGCTGTTTAAAATTTTTCGCCCTCTTTTAAAGACTGAACCTCTTGCTTACAAAATCCTCTTGCAGTTGATAATAGACTGCAAGTGATAGTGTAAAATGCACAAATGGAATAATAGAGTGTAAAGCGGTTTTGAGAGGCGGTTTGTAAAATGCGGTTTTGGTGGTGCGGTTTTGGGAAGTGCAGTTTTACAAACACGTGTGGTTTTGACTTTGTTAACTCCAAACACTATTTCACAATAATGGATAACTAAATCAAGATCAAACAGAGACAAATATAAATAATTAGCAAGCACAGGAAATATAAATGCAGAAAGTAAGAACACGCTATTTGGAGTGGTTCAATCGATAAACGATCTACGTCCACTACCAAGATGGTTAGTCTTGGATTTCTAAGAGAGATTTTATATTAAGTATTGCGAGATTACAAAGTACAATAAAATCTTTTCTACGAAGAACAAATCCAAAACGATAACCAGTATCTCAAGTGTTTAATCTATGTGATTAGAACAAATGAGGTGTGTGTGTGAGAACAAGATCAAGGCTCTTTAAATCTGTGAGATGTAGAGCACAATGATTCTTGAAAGTGTTAAGGCTTGATTTGGCCGGGAATATTTCTTGAAGTTTGAAGATGAAGATTCAAAGGATTGAATAATTTCGGGCGTAGCTTCACTTCTATGAACACAAGACTTTCAAATTCTCAAGCAATCTTCAAATGGTGAAGATTGGGGTATTTATACCCAAGCATCAAGAAACTAGCCGTTGGATACACTGTTGAAGGACAAGACTTGATGCAATCCTATCGGTCCACAAAGAACCACTTTTGTCCTTTGGTACAGCTGCTGCAGATAAAGCTGATCAGGCTCCAGCTGCAAGCAATGAGGTTAGGACACCTGTCACCTTTTCAAGATCCTTGCAGATCTTTTCTGACATTGAATCATGTGACAAGATATGGTGGTTGACTTTTGATATTGCTGACGTGGATTCCAACGGATAAAAAGTTGTTCACTTCAAGAGGCCAATCATTGGATGCGGTTGGTGAGACGCGGTTAGGAATGTGCGGTTAGCTACACCAAGCGGTTGCATGGATGCGATTGCACATGAACTGCACAGGTGCGGTTCAAGGGCGGTTGCATGCGGTTGGTTCAATAGGCAGATTCAAGGTAGAACTACACTTGCGGTTTACAAGTGCGGTTCATAGGGCGGTTTTGAATACTGCTGGATCTGCAACCTTGCTTCCAATGAGTCTTGTGCCATACTTCAAGCCTAAGATTAACCTATTCTATAAAATGGACTTAGCTAAAAAATTGAAGTCTAAGCTTCATTACATAGGGTCCTAAAGTCCTTAAAATAGATAGGAAGTTATGGTATCAATCAAATCTAATAGAAAATAGGAGGGTTAAAACATGCATACCCAACAATCTCCCCCTATTTGATTGATGCCATTACCTACTATAACTAAAGCAAACATTGTACTTGGTAAAAACATGTCCATAAGAATTAACATGGTAATTCATGTCCCAAGTCAATGCACACACTTAGCTTAAGCTATAGATTTCTATACTATCTGAAAGTTAAATACTTACAATATGGAAGGTATAGAAATGCATTCAGTGCACTTAAGAAATATGAGATTAAGTTTAAAGTGCGGTTTAAACTGAATGTTTAACCTTCATTCAAAACATATGATTTTATGTTGAAAAATATTTGAATGAGGTTTAAAACCATAAGAGGTTTCATTGTTCTACAAACAAGCAGTTTGATATGAACAAGGTTTTGGAACCAATGATGCATTTTTCATTACTACCAATGCGGTTACACTTACAATGGTAGAGAAGCAAAATACAAAGGTTTCAAAAACAAAAGAAAGTTGGACAAAAAATTACGTGGAGTGTGGTCCAACACAACAAAAAAGAGTTCAGCAAAAAGGATAAAGAAGTTACAAAAGAGAAGTCCTAATGCTGACGCGGTTGATGATGCGGTTGATGATGGCGCGGTTGATGTTGATGGCGTGCTTGCTCTCTAGGTTGATTGACTTCTTGCTGGGGCAGCTGCGGTTCTGAAGGTCTGAAAGCTGAGCTTTCACCTCTGATATTTCTTCTGAGGGCTCTAAGGTCTTCAGCCTGTCTAGCAAGGGTAGTCTCAACTGTTCGTAGTGCGGTTACAGAATCAGCAGCAGCGGTTCCAACAGCATCAACAGATCTAGTGTTTCCATCAACACTTTCCTTGATCTGAGTAGTGAATCCTTCAATGCAGGCCTTCAAAGAATTGTAGAATGTGAAGATCTCATCCTGAATGGCTACTGTTTGAGTAGAGAGAGCATCTCTAAGCGGTTCCAGATCAACAGTCACATTCAGGTTGGACTTCAATTCCTTGATGGAGTTGTCAAGCTTGAGGTTGAAGCCTGCTTTGAGGTTCTCAAATCTGAAGGAGATATCATCATCAAAATTCCTTACTTGCTCTTTGATACTGTCTCCCACTATGTTGAGATCAACATTTATTCTATCTTTAAGGGAGTCCAGTTCAGTAAAAATTTTCAGCTGCAAGTCATCTAGAGCGGTTTGGGAAGGAGCGGCTGAGGTTGAGGCTTGCTGCGGTTGAGGATGGGAATCTTCAAGGGTTTTCATGAAGGATACCAGGGCAGAGTTGGTTGAGGAGACAAACTCATTAGATAGTAGGGAGAGCATCTCTTGGAGTTGAGTCTTTGAAACCGCATCTCCCATGGCATTTAGCACTCCTTTGGCTAAGTCTTCCTTGAAACCTTGGAAGCACTCTGTAGCTGCGGTTTTAACAGCTTCAGCGGTTTAGATAGAGGAACTTCTCTCCCCCTTAATGGTATCAATCAAAAAGGTTTTAAGATTTGCCAATTCTAGGGCTTGAGCATCCACCTTGGCTAGAAGGGTTTGGTTGGAAGCGGTTAGGGAATTATTGGAGGCCTCAAGAGCGGCATTTGAAGCGGTTAGCTTGATCATGTGGCCTTGGTTTAAGAGAAGTTGACCTTGGATAAGATTAAGGGTTGAAAGAATTTGGGAGTAATCTGTTGGAGGTGCGGTTTGAGTGGAAGGAGTTTGGATAAATGAGGGTGGCGGTTGAGATTGTGTTGTAGGAGCGGTTTGAGATAAAGGATTTCGAAGGGTTTGGAAAAGGTGGCTGGCAGGGACTGTGAAAGGTGAAGCGGTTGAGGGAGGAATTGATTGTGTTTGGGGTAAAGGGATAGAAGCGGTTGGGATAGGTATTGAGGGGATTGGTGCGGTTGGAGGAGGTGGAATGATAACATTTGGAATAGCAGAAGTTATAGGGTTGGAATTTGATGAAGAACTGGTATGAGAGGTATGGACAGAAACAGGAGGGGTTCTTTGCGGTTGAGTGGGTGCGGTTTCAGGAATGGGTGAGGTTTGAGGAGGCGGAGTAGGAAGGCGGTCAGGAGTAGGTGATTTATGAGGAGGAGAATTTTCAGGAGGAGGGGTATTGACTCGGTTTGGGGAAGGAGTTCTGTCGCGGTTAAGGTTGGAGATTGAGATGGCTGGGGTGTGATGTGAGTAAGGTGGTGATTGGGCGCGGTTTGAAGTAGGTGACTTGGAGCGGTTGGAAAGTTGAGGTGAGGCAGTTGGGGTGTTGGATTGGTTAGAGGAAGAATTTGATTTGGAAGTGGATTGGGATGAGGAATGTGAAGAGGATGAAGGAGATGAAGGTGGGGTAGGTTGTTTGGAAACACGTTGCAAAAAGCGTTTGGGGCCTTTGGATGGTGTTCTTTTCTGGGCAATCTGCTTAACCCTTTTTGGTTTCTCCCCCTGAGCGGTTGCAGCTCTTTGCGGTTGAGGAGGAGAGAGCTGTTTAGGTGATAGGGTTTTGGCTGGTGAGGAATGATGGGAGCGGTTTGGAGAGTGAGGTGGTGTTGGAATAAGTGTTTGGGTTTGGGGCAGTTTTGAAGGAGGCGGTTGGGGAATTGGATCCTTGGACTTTCCTTTGTTAGCTTCCTTCTCAGCTCTTTCTCTTTCCAATCTCTCAAACTCAGCTTTGTAAAAAATTGTCAGCTCCTCATCAGTCATTTGGGCCAGATCAATCTGAGTCTGCTTGGCCTTCTTAGCCCTGGCCACCAGTGGAGGAATAGAGTTATCTTCTTCCTCTTCTTCATCCTCATCAATGAGGGTCATCTTTTCTTTCATTTTCTTTTTCCTTTGCTTTTTCTGGCTTGGGCCTGCATCAGCTGAACCACGCGGTTTAGAGGGTGCGGTTGAGGTTGGCTTAGGGAGCGGTTCTGCAGGGGCCTTTCTCTTCCTTGAGGCCTTCTTTATTGCTTTTCCCAGAGCGGTTGAGGCAGTAGCAGGAGTCATCTCAACATATAGCTCCTTATCCTTAGAGGTATCAGCATCATACAGAGCCTTATAATCAACATTCCCAAAAGAGCGTCTGAATGAGTGCATTGCCTTGAGGCCAAAGGATTCTTCCAATCCCCAGTGGATAGATAATTCTGGAGTGGCAATCCTGAGCTCCTCCAGATGTTGATAGTTCCCAAAGATTGCGGTTAGCACTCTTCCAAAAGGTCTCCACCTTATCTTCTCATTCTTAACCTTCAGCTGATACGCATCTATGCTGCTGGCAAGCTCTCTCATCAAGATTTTGGGCCAATGAAGCTTCATGCCGTTGTAGATGGCACAGCAGTATTGCCATTGATGAGAGGTGAAGTTGTTATGGTTTCCAGTCTTCCCACAAACTGACTTCCCAACTAGGTAGCACAGGTGGCTCATCAGCTCACCAAAATCTTTCCTGGGCGTAGTCTTGTAATTGCCAGTAAGAGAATCCAGCTTTCCAGTCAGTGTAGAACATGTAGCATCCTGGACTTCTTGGGAAACCTCAACTGGAGCACCAGACACATGGAAGCCAAAAGTACTCCTGATATCCAAATAGTCAATGGATACTCTGAATTCTTCTACAACTCCCACCAAGTTAGGAATCTTGGAACCATCGTAAAGCTCGGTCTCTCCTTCACAGCGGTTTCATAAAATTGGTCAATGAAGGAGGGGATGGTATAGGTTTGATTTTTGTTGAATAGGGGAAGGATTCCAGAGACTTGCATCTTCCTCATCATTTCTCTTCCCAGAGCATCAGACCGCAACTCTGGTTCATTTATCTCCCAACCTGGCAGGAAATACTTGGTATTCTACAAATAAAACACACAAGTTAGAGCATTTTAGTAAAGTCACAGTTCATTATGCGGTTGGGGCACACATGCGGTTGGCAATAGTGCGGTTTTGGAAATGAAAATTTCCAACCACAATGAAACTGTGAACACAGGTAGGAAACAAATAAGAAAAACACAAAAGTATATACTTAGTACGTGGCATTGTAATCCAAGGTTATCCCACACTGCAAGCGGTGCTTAGAGAGGAAGGTTATGGTGTCCAGCCTATATACTTAGTAAAACTTAAGTAAATTTCTAGCATGCGGTTTTGAAAATGTATATGCGGTTTTCAGCATGCGGTTTTGAGACTAAATAATATGCGGTTTTGAAACATGAAATCAGCAACAGTAAGTGCGGTTTCAAAACATATGTCATGCGGTTATAAGGCATGCGGTTCAAGCATGCAACAAGGTAAAATTTTCAGAAATTTTCTAAGTATGGAAAAACAAGTTTGAAAATTAGGTTAACCCAAAACATAAGAAATTTCTGAAAAACATGATGAACATTCACATAAGTGCATGAAGAACATGAAGAACACCAAGAACAGAGATTTGAAAAATGTTAACCAAAATGAACAAATAACATGTCAAAATGATCACATTGAGCAGTAGATTACTAATATAACAATAAAATTATCTACTTTACTCAGAATCACCCAGAAAATGAGCAAATCATAAAGTGGGTTTTCGAAACAAAAATTTTCAAAAGTTCAAAATCAGTGTCCTAGATGATCATTGATCATAAAATAAAGTATATAATCCTAATCTAGTCAAGATTCCGAACATAACCCAACAAATTTCATGCAAAATGGTTAAGAAATGAAGAACATATGAACAAAAGTTAGGTTATGGTGTTCGAAGCTTAAAAGGTTCATCAATGGCGGATATGAGCAAGTTAAACAAGTATGTTTGCAGAAAAGTAAGAGGATTAAAGTTTAAGAAATCATACCATGTCTTCAATGGGTTTGGGAGCCATTGATGAAGAAAGACTTAAAAATTTATGAAGATATGAAGAATAAGTTTGGTGAATTTCTGACAGATAGTACGGATACACAGAGAAGACAGTTGAAAAGTTTGAAAAGGTAAGGTATGTCTTCTATTTATAGGAAAGGATTAGGGTTTGGCAGATGAAAGGACACATTAGCTTCACCAACTCAGTGAATCATTGCAAATTAGCACCCTTTCAGCTTCACACATCAACCAATGACGGCTGACATGAAGGCCATTTAATGCTAATGTTCCCTTTGCATTGAATGCTCTTAAAATTTAAATTTTCGTGGGAAAACATTTGCAAATAAACCCTTAAAAAAGATAAGGACTGAAAAATAAATAAAAGGAATTTGAACAGTTTTTTTTTTTTTTTTTTTTTTTTAAATAACTATAAGTAAAAGTAAAGATAGAAAATACTCCAAGTTGAACTGCGGTTGAGATCAAGCGGTTGAGGCTGCCGGCATGCGGTTTTAAGTGAAGCGGTTGGCTGCAGTGCGGTTGAAAATCCTTGCGGTTTGGTACACGCGGTTCAACTGTGGAATTGAAACTATACTCAACAACCAAGTTAGTTAATAAAAAGAATGGAATTTATTTAAGTTCAAGCATACCCATTTCTCCTCTAAGGAATGAAAACCTCTTGGAGTCAAGAGCCTTTGTGAGGATATCAGCAATCTGGTTGTCTGTCCCCACATACTCTAAATGGATATTCCTCTTCTCCACATGGTCTTTGAGGAAATGATACTTGATATCAATATGCTTGGTCTTGGAATGCATGACAGGGTTGTTGGAGACTGAAATAGTTGAAGTGTTGTCACACATGATGGGGCGATTCTCTTCATGGATTCCATAGTCTACCAACCGCCGCTTCATCCAAAGGATTTGACAAAGAACAACTACCAAGAAGAATATACTCGGCCTCCGTGGTTGACACTGAAACCGAAGCTTGCTTCTTCGGCCCAAGCAACTAGTCTATTCCCGAGGAAATGACAAGTACCACTAGTGCTTTTCTGTCAATAGTACAAAGTTTGCATAATGCATCCGAATAACCTACAAGATCGAAGTTCGAATCTTTGGAATACCAAAGTCCAAGGTTAGTGGTTCCGGATAAATAGCGGATTATACGCTTGGCGCAATAAGATGTGCTTCTCTAGGATCCGCTTGATAGCGTGCACATACACGAGACACTAAACATGATATCGGCCTACTAGCGGTTAAGTAAAGCAATGAGCCGATCATACCTCGATATAAAGTTTGATCAACTTTCTTACCATTGAGATCTTTATCTAGCTTATTGCCGGTGGCCATAGGAGTATCATATGCTTTAGCATTTTCTAATCCAAACTTCTTTATTAGCTCCTTGGTGTACTTGGCTTGGGCGATGAAGATACCTTCTTCGCATTGCTTGATTTGAAGCCCGAGGAAGAATGTTAATTCTCCCATCATGCTCATCTCAAACTTGCTTTTCATTAGCTTTTCGAAACGCTTACAAAGTAACTCATTAGTAGAACCAAAAATAATATCATCGACATAAATTTGAACAAGTAAAGTATGCTCATTATATTTGGCAATAAAAAGAGTTGTATCAATTTTACCACGTTTAAATCCTTTTTCTAGTAAAAATTTAGAAAGAGTCTCATACCATGCCCTTGGAGCTTGCTTAAGTCCATACAAAGCTTTTTGGAGTTTGTAGACATGATTGGGAAATTTGGAGTCTTCAAATCCAGGTGGTTGGGCAACATACACGGTCTCTTGCAGTTCGCCGTTGAGGAATGCACTCTTTACGTCCATTTGATATAACTTGAAACGCTTAAAAGAGGCGTAGGCTAAGAAGATTCTAATAGCTTCCAATCTTGCAACTGGAGCAAAGGTTTCATCATAATCAATTCCTTCTTCTTGCCTATATCCTTGTGCAACCAACCTTGCTTTATTCCTAGTGATGCTTCCATTCTCATCCATCTTATTCCTAAATACCCACTTGGTTCCTATCACTCCTTGATCCTGAGGTCTAGGCACCAAAGTCCAGACCTTGCATCTTTCAAACTGGTTGAGTTCTTCTTGCATAGCAACAACCCAACTGGAATCTTGGAGTGCTTCATCAATCTTCTTGGGTTCAACTTGAGATAAAAGAGATGTATGCTCGTCATAATTTGATCTCCTTGTTTGAACACCGGAAAACAGATCACCAATCACATTTGTGAGGGTGGCCGCCGACTTCACGAACCTCGGGGGTAAGTCCGGTTGGGCGAGGTTTCTTGAAGATCTTCAATTGGAACATCGTTAGATCCTTCAAAGTCATGGAATGTAAGTTGACGAAGAGGTTCTATAAGTTGGATAGGGAATTCTCAACTTCTTCTTCCCTTGGAGTTGCATACGGAGAGGGTTCTTCGGGTGCGGTTTGAAAGGTGCGGTTTTGGGGAATTTCGGTTGAGGGTCTTTGGATTTTGCGGTTGAGGTTCGGGTGCGGTTTGAGGTTCACCTGGTTCATTATGCTCATCAAAATCATCAGCAACATTCGGAGCCAAATGTGGCTCAAGGAGAGAATGCTCATCAAAAGTAACATGGACAGACTCTACTATTTTTAAACCTGTTCTATTGAAAACACGAAAAGCTTTAGAATGTTTAGCATACCCAACAAAAATACCTTCGTCGGCCTTGGCTCCGAATTTACCTCTATTTTCTCTTTCGTTGTAGAGGACAAAACATTTGCGGCAAAGATCTTGAAGAATGCAATGTTGGGGGTTCTTCCTCGCCAAAGCTCATAGGGAGTCTTGTTATAAGTTTTGTTGATGAGGGAGCGATTACGAGTGAAGCATGCGGTATTGATTGCTTCGGCCCAAAAATGCGAGGTAGCTTCGCTTCAGATATCATTGTCTTTCCGGCCTCAATCAACGTCCTATTCTTCCTTTCCACAACCCCATTTTGTTGTGGAACACCATGTGGAAAAATTGTGATCAATCCCATGGTCATCACAATCTTGAGCAACACCGTTGTTCTTAAATTGTTCCATTATACGATCGAACACTAACGATGTCGTCTTCCTTTTGAGTTTGGAGCCGTCTAAAAAGTGCGGTGAGAATCTCATAACAATAATCTTTGGAAATCATCATCTCAACCCACGTATATCTTGATTAATCATCCACCACCACTAAAGTATATCTATTTCCTCCAATGGCGGTGGTTACGGGTCCAAACAAATCAATGTGAAGCGGTTGTAAGCATCTTGAAGTTGAAGGAGCGGTCTTGCTTTGGTGAAAGACGACGCGGTTTGCTTACCAACTGGCATGCTTGCATTTCTCTGGATGGTGGTCGGCCACTTTAGGTAAACCGCGAACGAGGTTTTCCCTACCAATCTTTGCAAGATACTTGAAGTTCAAGTGGCTCAACCTCTTGTGCCATAGCCAACTATTTTCGCTCACATTCTTAGCTACAAAACGAGAGATTAGTAATACTACATGCGGAATTTAGATCAATAATGTAAATATTACTCTTACGAATCCCTGTGAGTAGGGTGACGCCGGAAATGCTATCTTTGATAAAGCAATTTGATGACGTGAAGTTGCAAAGCATTCCTTTGTCGCAAAATTGAGAAATTGAAAGGAGGTTGTGCTTGAGTCCATCGACAAGAGAAACCTTCTCAATAGTTAGGTTTCCTCTCCTTATAACACCATATCCAATGGTCTTGCCTTTGTTGTTGTCACCAAAGGTTACAGATGGACCACTTGCTTCAACGACATCTTCAAGTAATGATCTATCTCCAGTCATATGTCTTGAGAAGCCACTGTCAAGATACCATTCATTATCCTTGGAGTGACCAGCCATGAAGCAGAGGACCTGAAATGTAAACATTAAGAACGAGGTCCCCCTTTATTCCTTGGGTCTGAAGTTAGCAACCCTTTACGACCCACACTTTGTTTGACGAAGGAGGTTTGCTCTTCCTGGCATTGGGTGTGAACCGCAAAAGGCATTCTGCAGCCTTGTGACCTAAACCATCACACACAGAACATTTATAATAGCTACAAGCATCATGAGGTTTTACTAACTCCTTACTCTTCTTAGGAGTTGCATGCGGTTTGGGACAAGGAGGCGGTTTGGGAGGTGCGGTTCCAGCTAACATTCCAGCTGATATAAAGGGAACTGGCTTTGGTTTGACCACGTATTTCCTGGGAACGCTATTCCTACTTTTGAAGGCAGGAGGAGCGGTCGAAGAAGAAGCGCGGTCGAGACACTGAGAGTTAGCAGAACCGCCTTTTCCACCAGAAGAGGTTGGAGCAGGGATTCTACCAATTCCATAAGCCATTTCCTCTTCAGGTGCTTCCACAGAATTCTTAGGTTTTAACACAGAATTCTTCCCATATTGCTTTCCTTTAGGGTAGACATAATTTACTTGTCTTGCTTTACCCTTTCCCTTAGCATGCTTCTCCTTGGGAATTTCTTTAGTTAGTTACGGAAATTCCTCATCCTTTTCACTCGAGGATGTACACTTCTCCTCTTCCTCGAGATCCAAACCCTAGACCATCCTTAGTTCCGGGAGGAACTTGGAAGTCCAAGATTTTATCCTTGGTGGATTGAGACTTGAGCCACGAATCAATAATCTTTTGGCGATCGTCGATTTGGGTTACCAAGTCATCATTCTGAGTTGAAGTGCGGCAACCTTAGTTTCAAGGATGCGGTTTTGATCAAGAAGAGGAGTCATCTGTTTGATTTGGTCCTTAAGATTAGAAATTTCAGACCTCATCACAGTTTTCTCCGTCTTGTACAGATTAAGTTCATCATGAGCTAAGCTTAAGGCCTTTTTAAGATTTGAGAATTGATGGATCACCATTTCAGCTTCCTTGAACATCTTTTCATGTTCCATGGGAGAAACCTCTTCTACCACCTTTTTCAAAATTTTCTTTGGAATAGCTTTTGAAGGTGGAGCGGTTTTAGATGAGAAAATGGGACGTGAATACGAACAATTTCCTATCTTAACGCTAGGAGTAAGTTTAATATCATCATCCAATTTATAATTTGGAAGGTTTGCAAAAACCTCCTTTTCCTCCATATCATGCAACTCAAATGATTCGAATGCGAGTCATCGAAGCGTCTGCAACTAAGCGAGAGGTTAACCTCTTCGGTTTCACCGTCACTTCCATCCTCAGAATCTGTTTCAATCCAAGTTGCTAATTCCTTGGAATTCTCTTCCTCCTCAGCAACCATTCCCTTACGATGAGAAAATTTCGAAGGAAAAGTTTTCTTTTTCATATATTCATATTTAGGTTGTGGACACTCAGATGCAAAGTGACCAGGTTTTCTACAATTGTAGCAAACTAGATCACTCTTTTTCTTTGTATCTCCGGCCTTAGAAAACGTTGCGGGAGGTTTGCCTTTTGAAAATGATTTTGTGAAAGGTTTAGAGGATTTTCTAAATTTTTGGAATCTTTTCACAAACATGGCAAAATCATCATCATCCATCTCGATGAGTGATGAGGTTGATATGGAAGGATCGGTGGTTTGATTGGATGTGGATGGTTTCTCTTCATGTTCCACTACGAGACATAGAAAGCGATTTGGTTTTCCTTCTATCTCTTCAATATGATTTAATTTAAGTTCATAGACTCTAAGATTGGCATACAAGTTACTTAATGACCAAGTACCCAATACTTTGGAGTCTTCTAGAGAGGTAGCCTTATTTACCCATCTAGAACCTAAAGCGAGATAGGAAGGTCATATTGATTTCCTTATCGGTTAAAGTTTTACCAAGAGATCTACAAGCATTAACTACCTCAACATAGCGATCGTAGGTTTGACGCAAGGTTTCGTTGGGTTTTACGTTGAAGTTGTTGTAGGATCTTTCAACAGTGTATAATTTGTTTTCCTTGCACTCATCATCACCTTCGAGGTAGCTCTCTATGGCATCCCACATACGCTGCGGTTTTGAGGTACATCACTTTACGTAGAGTTGATACGGGGAGGGTTCCGAGAAATGATGAACCTCGCCTTCTTTGTCCAAGGCAACTATTCTCTTCTCTTCATCCGACCACTCATCTTTTGGCTTTTTGACCTCTGGAGTTTCGGCATTGGTGGTTGCATCGGTGTTAGCCTTCATTGGAATTAGAGGGCCATTGATCACGCACTCCACCGACATCTCATCTATGGTTTCCAAATGAATAAGCATTCGGCACTTCCGGATGTCAAAGTGGTCTTCGTCCAACATTGGAATGTGTGAATAGTTAACGGTAGTCATTGTCTTTGAGGTTGCCATATCGAATCGGCACACAAGTGTTAAGCTTGAAAAAGCGTGGTTTTAAAATGTGTTTGCTACGATACCACTTGTTGGTCCCAAAGGTGGCAACAAGGGTGAAAATACGGCTAGAGGGGGTGAATAGTTGTTTAAAATTTTTCGCCCTCTTTTAAAAATCGAACCTCTTGCTTACAAAATCCTCTTGCGGTTGATAATAGGCGCAAGTGATAGTGTAAAATGCACGGCGGAATAATAGAGTGTAAAGCGGTTTTGAGAGGCGGTTTGTAAAATGCGGTTTTGGTGGTGCGGTTTTGGGAAGTGCGGTTTACAAACACGTGTGGTTTTGACTTTGTTAACTCCAAACACTATTTCACAATAATGGATAACTAAATCAAGATCAAACAGAGACAAATATAAATAATTAGCAAGCACGGGAAATATAAATGCGAGAAAGTAAGAACACGCTATTTGGAGTGGTTCAATCGATAAACGATCTACGTCCACTACCAAGATGGTTAGTCTTGGATTTCTAGGAGAGATTTTATATTAAGTATTGCGAGATTACAAAGTACAATAAAATCTTTTCTACGAAGAACAAATCCAAAACGATAACCGGTGTATCTCAAGTGTTTAATCTATGTGATTAGAACAAATGAGGTGTGTGTGTGAGAACAAGATCAAGGCTCTTTAAATGCGTGAGATGTAGAGCACAATGATTCTTGAAAGTGTTAAGGCTTGATTTACGGGCTGGGAATATTTCTTGAAGTTTGAAGATGAAGATTCAAAGGATTGAATAATTTAAGGCGAGCTTCGGCTTCTATGAACACGGTACTTTCAAATTCTCAAGCAATCTTCAAATGGTGAAGATTGGGGGTATTTATACCCAAGCATCAAGAAACTAGCCGTTGGATACATTGTTGAAGGACGGTACTTGATGCAATCCTATTGGTCCACGGCAACCACTTTTGTCCTTTGATGCATTACTGCCGAGATAAAGGCGATCGGAGCTCAGTGCAAGCAATGAGGTTAGGACACTGTCACCTTTTCAAGATCCTTGCGGATCTTTTCGACATTGAATCATGTGACAAGATATGGTGGTTGACTTTTGATATTGCTGACGTGGATTCCAACGGATAAAAAGTTGTTCACTTCAAGAGGCCAATCATTGGATGCGGTTGGTGAGACGCGGTTAGGAATGTGCGGTTAGCTACACCAAGCGGTTGCATGGATGCGATTGCACATGAACTGCACAGGTGCGGTTCAAGGGCGGTTGCATGCGGTTGGTTCAATAGGCAGATTCAAGGTAGAACTACACTTGCGGTTTACAAGTGCAGTTCATAGGGCGGTTTTGAATACTGCTGGATCTGCAACCTTGCTTCCAATGAGTCTTGTGCCATACTTCAAGCCTAAGATTAACCTATTCTATAAAATTGACTTAGCTAAAAAATTGAAGTCTAAGCTTCATTACATAGGGTCCTAAAGTCCTTAAAATAGATAGGAAGTTATGGTATCAATCAAATCTAATAGAAAATAGGAGGGTTAAAACATGCATACCCAACACCCATTGCTCCCAGATGGAGTTATCTTCCCAATGACGTCAATTCCCCATGTTGCGAAGGGCCAGGGAGTTGTCATACAGTAGAGATCATGAGGAGGGATATGGTTCAGATTGGAGAATCGCTGGCGTTTGTCACAGGTTCGCACAAATTGAATACGGTCAGTTTCCATAGTAATCCAGAAGTAGCCCAGTCTGATAATGCTATGCATAAGGGATCGAGCGTTCATATGAGGTCCGCAGGCGCCATTGTGGACATCTTCCATTACTTTCTGGGCCTTTTCCTTGCTGATACAGAGCAGGAGAGGGCAACCTTCCCTTTTCTTCCACAACTCATTGCCAAGTATGACGTACTGAGATGATAGCCTTTTCAACGCTTGCAAACTCTTGGCATGAATACCCTTCAGGTCTCCTTCTTTATCAACGGGGAAAGATGCTTCACCATGCTTGAGATATTGGAAAATTTGACTGTACCACGGCTCATTGATGGTTTCGATTTCTATTTCACAGCAGTATGCAGGGTTTTCTCGCCTACCGACCCTGAACGGTTTGATTGACTTTCCTTCTGGGATTTCTACCAAAGAGGCCAGAGTAGCTAGGGCATCGGCAAATCTGTTCTTATCTCGCGGCAGGAATTGGAATGACACTTCCTTGAACTGGCCGACGAGCTCTGCAATGTAAGCGTGATACCTCTGGAGACACGGGTCTGAGGTTTTCCATCTGTTGGCAGCTTGATTTATTATCAGCTGGGAATCACCAAACACTTCCAACTCATCTACATGTCGCTCTAGGGCAGCCTCAAGACCAGCTATGCAAGCTTCATATTCGGCCACATTGTTGGTAACTGAGAAGTTCATCTTGATAGCTATGGGGGTATGCATATCATTCGAGTCTACCAGTACCATCCCGATGCCATTACCTCTTTTGTTTGCTGCTCCATCAAAGAATAACTGCCACCGATTGCCATTTTCTATAACAAGAATCCCTTCATCTGGAAATTGGAGATCCGGTCCTCGGGGTTCTGTACTGGGGAAATCAGCCAATTGATCTGCCAGAGCTTGTCCTTTTATTGACTTTCGAATCACATACTTGATATCGAACTCAGCTAAAAAGAAGGTCCACTTCGCCAATCTGGTGGAAATGTTGCCTTTATCACCTTGAAACAGATATCTGATCGGGTCCATCTTGTATACCAGGTGCACTGTGTGGGATAGCATATAGTGCTTCAACTTTCCGACCACCCAAACCAGAGCTGCGCATGTCTTCTCGAGGGCAGAGTAGTTCAACTCACTACCTTGGAATTTACGACTGACGAAATATATGGCATTCTCGATCTTGGAGTCCTTCTTCTCTTGCGCTAGCATGGCTCCGATAGCTGTGTCTGTGACCGTCATGTATAAAAGTAAAGGCTTGCTCCCATGAGGTGGGCAGAGAATAGGAGGATTAACAAGATAAGCTTTGATTCTTTCGAAAGCTAGTTGACATTCTTCATTCCAAACCACTTCCTGATTCTTCTTCAATAGCTTAAAGATTGCCTCACATATGGAGGTCAGCTGGTTGATGAATCTGCTGATGTACTGTAGACGACCCATGAAACCTTTCACTTCGGAGACAGTTCTGGGTAGCTTCATTTCGACAATTGCCTTGACTTTTCTGGGATCTACTTCTATGCCTCGCTCTGTGACCATGTAGCCCAAAACTTTACCCCGGATAACTCCAAAAGTGCACTTGGCGGGATTTAGTCTCATGGAATGCTCTCGAAGTCTTCTGAAGAACTTCCTTAAGTCCGTGAAGTGCTGTCCGTCCGACCCTTTTGAGTGAATAATCATATCATCTACATACACTTCAATCTCCTTGTGGATCATGTCGTGAAACAGGGTAGTAACGGCTCTCTGATAGGTAGCCCCAGCATTCTTCAACCCAAATGGCATCACAGTATAACAATAAGTGCCCCAAGGAGTGGTAAATGCCGTCTTGTCTTGATCTTCCAGAGCCATTTTAATCTGGTTATAACCCGCAAAACCATCGACAAAGGATTTGACCTCGTAGTTCGATGTTGCATCTACCAGCATGTCAATGTTGGGCAAAGGGAAATCATCTTTGGGACTGGCCTTATTGAGATCCCGGAAGTCTACGCAAACTCGAACTTTTCCATTCGCTTTTGTGACCGTAACTATGTTTGCCAGCCAAGTTGGATATTCAATCACTTTAATGAAGCCCACCCGTAGGAGTTTCTCAATCTCTTCTTTCACCTGCAAGGACCACTCAGGTTTTATCCGCCTCAACTTCTGCTTGATCGGCTTTATTTCTGGATCTAGGGGTATCCGGTGCTCTACGATGGATGTATTTAGCCCAGGCATGTCTTTGTAGGACCAGGCAAAGACGTCCATAAATTCTTTAAGCAACTCAATCAGGGCAACCCGCTCATCTCCGGAGAAGAAACTGCCAATTTGTGTTTCTTTGGGTTCCTCAGCTGTTCCCAGGTTCACTATTGTCAATACCTCATCGGCAGCTTGGGCCCGGCTTTCCTTTTGTTCGCAAACCTGCTTTGAATTATTTTCTAAAATTTGCTCACCTATTAAGTCTGCATTATCTTCAATTGAATCTGGCTTAATTATTTTTAAATCTTGATGATTAGTTTTAGTTAAGCGTTCAATTGTTAGATTGGCAATCACGGGATACTCAGAAAGATCGACCATTTTATTCAGAGCATAGGGGAAAACAGTGTTTACAACTCGAAGACGATCTTCTGTCGTGAGGACATCGGACCGATCGAAGGACTCAAATTAAATCACAAGAGACTCTGGGGACTGACTCAGGACACGGGGAACAAATTTAGACTCGGAGGGACAGGGACGAGGTTTGAGCCCGAGCTTTCCAATCATAGTCTCCCTGTCTGCAACTGGTCCCTGAAATGAAGTCCAGTTCTTTAGCGGCCCCTCTGCGACGGTCTTCAAACTACTCAGATCTGCAACTGGCCCCTTCTCAAATTCCAGCACAGCTATCACCTCACTATCAGAGGAAAAGTCAATCAAATCTCTGGGATCTTCAACAAGGACAAACCCTTCTGCAGGCAATTTCTCCGTAGACACACCACCTTCGGGTTCAGACAGTCCCTGATTCTCAAACAATTTTGCCAAATCACCGTCAATATCTATAGGATCTGCACCACGAATCTTGTGCACAACAGGTTCATCCAGAGCAAGCTTCTTAAACCGGTTCACATAATCAGGTCCCCAGACATGGTAATTGTTCTCGAAAGTAGCAGTGACACCTGGCCTTCTAGGCATACTCACAAACATTTCCTTCACAGGGTTTTGACTGCTGGCAAACCTCCGAATCGTTTTCGACCTTTCTCCCATTTGGCTCATCTTCGGCTCTGGGCAAACAAACATATCTCCATCTTCTTTGACAAAGTGTTAGTTCAAAGACCAGCTGTACGGGCGTATCTCAGGCCTCTTGTACCTCTTACCAGCAGCTGAGGTCATTTTTTCTTTGAACGATTCAGTCTTATCGTACGCTCTGTCTTCTTTCGTTATTACATACCCCAGGCCTCGCTTATTCCTCTTGGCTTCTGGCATCGCAAAATGGCACGGTCCCCGTTGACGTTTTCCAAGCCCCAGACCAGGGATATAGTTCATGCCTCTCATCATTTTTAGCACAGGAGGGATCTTGTCGGAGGAGGTCGTCAAGTCTATGGTGCAGACCTGTCCCTTGGGCTTCTCAATCGTAAAACCACTAAGCATCAAGTTTTCCTGGTCGAGTTTAATTTCCATCACTGGCAAGGTGTTAGTGCTGGTTTCCCCAATCGTAACGCTATCACCATAAATGGTCGTCAGGACTCCGTCTTGCACAAACTTCAGACATTGATGGAGAGTGGAGGCTATGGCTCCGATTTCATGAATCCATGGTCTGCCCAACAGCGCTGAGAATGTAACCGGAATATCGATAACTTGGAAATCTACCATCATCTCTTTACCCCCAAACATCAAATTCAGAGAGATTATTCCCAACACTGCCCTAGATGTGGAATCGTAGGCTTTTATGGTTTGATTGGATGGTTTAAGATTCTGCGCATTAATGTCCAACATACTCATCATTTTAGCAGGGAGCACATTCATAGCCGACCCATTGTCTACCAACACATGGGGAATCCGCCGTCCTTCCAGGGGCACTGTGATGTGTAGGGACTCATTATGCTTTGCACCATAAGCAGGTAGGTCAAGATTTGTAAAAGTAATGATGTTCCCGTACTGCGCAGTTCCAATTAGTTGACAAGCTTCGTTTGGGGTGGCATTGACAGATACTTTCGTTTTAGACAATGCTTCTTCTAATTTCAGTTTGTGAGGGTAGGAGGATGTGAGTAGAGACCATAAGGAGATGTCGGCTTGGGTTCTCTTCAGTTGTGTCAAGATTGGATCTTCCTGAACTTCTTCATCTCTTGTTGATCTGTATGGGTTCTGAGAGGACTGGGGATTTGCAACTGCAACCACTTTACCTTTCCCAGATGGATCTATGTTATCTGCTCCCAACATTCTCCCTGACCGAGTCAACAAATTAACTTCTTGATCTTTCTCAACCACAAAATCTCTACTGGCCTCCTTGAGCTCTGTTAGCGTAATCGGAACCGGACGAGTGCTATAAGGCCAGGCCGCCTGCCTTATCTCATTTATGGACAACGGAGCCTCTACATTAGCCGCTACCCTGAGTTCCTCTAGAGAAATTGGGGAATCTCTAGGAATCATGGAGGATATAGTGTTGGCAATCACATTCTCTTCATACTCGTCATAATCAGCAGTATTATTCAAACCATAAAGATCATCAAGATACAAAACATAACAGAAATTATCTTTCAGTTCACCAGAAAATGGGGTTACATCATTCACAATCTCATCACAACCATCACTATCACTTTCATCTATTGACTTCCCAAACTCTATTACATTAACAAAATAGTCCTGGCCAAAATCCATGAGGTTCACGGTGTTTTTAGGTAGCGGATTGCTGACGACATTAGGACGAGGGGATTTTTCAATTTTCTTCTCATCTACAAGCTCTTGAATGATTCTTTTGAGAGTGAAGCACGTATTGGTGGTGTGCCCTGGGAATTGGTGGAATCGACAATACTTGCTTGTATCAAGATTAGGATTGGGAATAGCAGGCTTGTAATTTTCCAGTGGCTTTATCATGCCTGTCCTGAGCAATCCGTTGTAGACCTCCTCTGTAGTCATCCCCAAATCATCAAACTGTCTCTGTTGCCTCGGCTGGAATTTTCCACCATTAGGATTGTTATTACCCCCTCTTTGCAGGTTGTTAACAATGTTATCTTTAACTAGCTCTCTTCCTTTTGGTGCCATGGCTGAGACTGGGTTTGCTGTCCGGTATCTGAAACTTCCACCACCACTGTTTCCACTAGCATTCGCATTCGGGGTCTGATTAAACAATCTATTTTCACTTCTTGCTCCCATCCCGACCATCTCTCGCAAATCCGGATACCAACCTTTTCCAATAGCTTCCCTGAGTACTGGCTTCACACACGACAAGAAGATATCTTTTTGGTCTTGTAGGGGAATGGGCTCCGATAGTTCATTAAGCTTAGCATTTCAACGCTTATAAAACTCTGTAATTGACTCATCAGGCTTCTGGATAGTCCCCACTAAATCATCCCGAGTAGTGCGCCATTCTAAGTTGCCTCTCTACTTCTCCAAAAAGGTTTCCGTAATCTGGCTCCAAGTAGAGCGGCATTCTTGTTTCAGGGCCAAAAACCATGTGAGAGCTGGACCTTTCAAAGTCAAATGAAAGTGGGATGCCATAAACTCGGGCGTGCAGCCCATTGCTCCCATAGTCATTACATAAGTATCCACATGCGTTTTCGGACAGGCAGTACCATCGAAGTCCATTTTCGGCATCTTGAATTTGTGAGGCAAAGGCGTTACTTGGGTTGGATCCACCACTCTGAGACCGCTGGAACCTACGGTCAGTTTGTCTATTTGTTGTTGCATCTGCTTCAACAAGGCCGTTACTTCTGGGGTCAAACCTAGAATTTGGGGTATAGCGGGAGCTACTGTTGAAGATGGGATAGGGAAATCTGAATTAGGCCCAACGGGCAAAGCAGCTGGTGGGAGACCGAGAGTACTGGGGATACCAATGTTACCATCCAACAAGCTAGTAGAGTCGGGAATTCTGTTTCCATACATATCATAGCCATTAAACTGCATGCTGGGATTCTGAGAACTGTACTGCGCTAACTGACCTCTGAATTGACCAAGGGAAGAAAATCCTGCACTGACACACGGGACTGAATAAGGAGTGGAACCATAAAGATGCTGAGTAAGGGTAGAACACACTACAGGCTGAGGAAAACTGCCTTGGAGTTGAGACTGTTGATACCTCGGAACACTGTCTTGAACAATCTGATTTCCCGAGAGACGGTACTGACCATTCGGCTGCACATGATACTGACCACCCTGATAGCCGTCGGGGTACACACTGAACTGAGGTTGGGAGTAACTGGCTTGGAACTGAGACCCATAATGAAACTGCGACATCGGGGAATTGGGAGCCGGAGAGGAAGTGAGATCAAAGAAGTTCACTGGATGACTAACACTCTTATTAAGACCTTGCTGAGCCGCTTGATTATATGCTTGGGAAGAAGGGGAAGGAAACTTTCCTTGGACATTCATAACTTTTCCTGGAGATGACATTTGCTCGGGGCACGGGACATAGCTTGTGGAAGGAGGCATAGCATTGTAATTGAGTGGAGCAGGCCGGACGGGAGAAGCGGGTCCAATCTCATTATTGCCCTCTTCAGTAATCTCTTCATAAGAACCGTCTTCTCTACGGAGCATCGCTATTCCCCTAGCCCTCATGGCTTCAACAAAGCGGTTATGAGCTTCTTCTTCTCGGATTTTGGCATTCTGGGCTGACAAGCGGGCCTCACGCTCCCGGGTCAAAGCGGCTTCCAAATTCATCCTCAACTCATCTGTAGACAGATCATTCAAGCTTGGTTGACTCATCGGGCCTGAACCTCCAACAGACTGAGCGGTAAACAACTCTCCATTCCCTGCCATTTCTGATTCTGCACTGACTAAAGCTTCGGAAACTGCTAGAACTTCTTTGACAACCCGAACCAAACGAGCTCCCGGTACAGATGATCGACTCCAACTCGCCGTAGCTGCAGAGGTATATATACGGGTTTATGAGGTAGGGAAAGAAAAGGAAATACGGGAGAGGGGAAAGAAACGGAGAGAACAGACTCGCGCAAACAATTTATTTATCTTTAAGTATAAATCGGTGATTTAAATCCTAAGAACGGTTGGAAAAGGCTAATCTTTTATTTACACAAACTATACCTTGGGGAAACCTAGGGACGCAACGTTCAAATTACACTAAATGTTTTGTATTTGAAATTAGTAATAAGTGATGATACCTAAACAAAACCTAACACGTTGTGTGACAGACGAGTAGCCCCAATTTCTAGAGAAATTTGGGCAGCATAACGGGTATTCTCGGGGAATTTTCAAGAAAAATCCGGCATGACCTCTCGTCGGTGCATGGTGACAATGCAGCATGATCTCTCGTTTAGAACACGTCACGAGAGTGACATGTCCTCACGTGAAACTATGTTGCATTGGCAACATGCCCACAAGGTGCGGGGTTTTGAGGGAGGTAAAAAGACTTATTGGAAATTTCAAAAACAACTCATTTTGGTGTAGTTAAAACGTTGTATCAAAAACCAACTGTGGGTAAGGTTTAAGTGTGGTGCCACCTAAACGCACTAGGGGAATGGGTTTGACATTAGGCGCTCAAGCGTAGGCGAAATTCATGGCCGTCCGCGATGCCGTCAATCGCACCCGAGGTTCTAAAGCTATGTGATGTAGTGTGCGGATGACTATATTCTTTTATTTACAAAAAAACAAAAAAAAATTATTTTTTTTTATTTTATTTATTAAGAAAAAGAAAACGCACACACTCTCTCAGGGAAGAAAAAAGGAACAACAGTCAGCTGAGCAATCTTTCTCTTGATTCAAGGGACTGCCCTCAAACCAGAACCTGAAACCTGTCCAGTGACTACTCTTGTCGCGTGACACAGAACAACATGGGACAAAGCTGTCGCACGACTAAGAGAGTCACTGAACCAGACCCTGCAAAACTGAGATTAACCCCTGCCTCTCCTTGGCAAGGAATGAAACCAACCAGCAAAGCAACATATAAAAACCACAAACCACACACAAAAGGCATACAAATTGTAAGATCTCCTAAAATGCATGTATCGCATATGATTATCAAGGATGCACATAGAATGAATACTTTGGATGTCTAAACGAACGAAAGCATGACCCTCTTAGGTTTTTGAAAAAACAGGTTTTCAAAAAGCAAGTCCCCAGCGGAGTCGCCACTAAATGTGCGCTCGCCCGAAATTTTATAAAATGAAAAGGAGTCGCCACGCCATGCTTTGAGAGGTGCACTTTGAAAAACCTTTTTGACAGAGAAATGGGTTCGGGGGTCAGGTTACGTGTTGGGAAGAATTGAGAGTTCACCCAACACGCCTCGTCCGTAGAGAGTCTTTCTAATTTAGACATCCAAGTAATTCAAAACAAACGTGCAAACGATGATAATAGGCAAATGCGATAGACATGAATTTTATTGAATAAGCAAGATCATTACAACTTGTAGACCAATTGTCTGGGAGGCCACATCCCTTTACAATATAAGAACAGATTACAAAAGCAAACAGGTCCTCTGCAAAGGATCATATCTGTCGCGTGACATAGGACTCCCTTGTCCAAATATGTCGCGTGACATCAATGGTCACCTTGCAGAGGCTCACAACTAACAGATCACAGAACTTCCAGATGAACATAAAACTACTATTAAAACCAGATCTAAGCACTAAACAGCATGAACACTTTATTGAATGCTAAAATAACCAACTAGAACAAATTACAACTAAAGCATGGTCCTTGCAGATGGTCACGACATGTCGCGTGACACAGGACTCCTCATGTCCAAATGTGTCGCGTGACATAAGGTTACCATCTGCAGGTACCTCACAAACTGAGATACAGATCCAACAGATGCACAACAATTATATCAAAACCAATAAGAACAGCATGAATTAGATATGAATTGATTTAAGGAGTGTGGATATGGGAGATCCACACTCCCTTGATATCCAAATTGCCAATCTAGGTAGATCACATCATAATCAAGCAATTGGACTCCAGCATAAACGATTTAAACAGAGAGATTGCAGTTGCCACTTGATAATCTGAGGCAGATGGAGCCTGATTATCAAGTGGAGAAGGAAGGAAGAAAAAATAAGCAAATAGATGAGAGAGAGAGAAGGAGAGACTAGTGTGAATGTGTGCCCAAATTGGATTCACGCGAGTTTGAAAACATCCGGTTTAATTTGAAAAACGGAGTCGCCACGCCATTTTGATTTCCTCAAAACTTTGAAAAAAGGTTTTTATGGGTTCGGAGGTTAAGTTACCCCTTGGGAAGAATGGATCGTCGTTCACCCAAGGTGCCTTGCCGTAGCAAGTCTCCTAAGATTCCATTTATCGTGCTTGCTTGCGTGCTTTCTTGTGTGCATGTGTTTGAAAAGAGGGGGGGTGTCCCAAGTTGTCTTCCGGACGTACAAATCACTTATTGGTTGTCGCTCGGGATTCCTTGGATTTTAAGTGTTCGGGATTATGATCCCGTCCTCACTTTGGACTTGTGATCATCGCTTTTTAACCTCGGGACTAGCGTGATCGAGAGAAGGACTCTGTTTTATAGTCCAAAAGGAGGTTCTTTAGGAAAGGAGTGACCTTAGCCCATCAATCCTACGCCTTGAGATGATTGAGCTTATATTGGAGCTATCGTGCTCATCTCAAGCGATAATTGGAGATATCGGGTTCGAGATTTATCCCTTTCTAAAGAAATTATGGCACCTTTAATGGAAGAAACGATGTAAAGATAGGATCTTTACACCGGTCTGTTCCAAGGTTGCTAATGGGGACATGGGGAAATGCATGTTTATGATAAAAATGACATTTTTAGTGAAAAGATGACATTTTTAGGTTGCAAAGGATGCTCTTGATTGCAAATGATGCTTTTTGATGTAAAGAAGTGATCTTTAATACAAAGGATGCATTTTTATGAGGAAAAATAGTGCTTAATATGCAAAGGATGTATAAAGATTACATTTTGAAAGTAAAGGATGCTACTTTGATGGTAAAGAGATGATTTCTAATGCAAAGGATGCATGAAAATGGGTTTTAGGTGCAAAGGATGCCCCTTTATTGTAAAGACATGATTTTTATATGCAAATGATGCATTTTGAATGTAAAGATTGCATTTTTATGAGCAAAGGATGCATAAAGATGATATTTTTATGTAAAAAGGGGATTTTGAGGTGCAAATGATGCACCTTTGAATATAAAGATTACATTTTTAATAGCAAATGATGCTTAATTCATGCAAAGAATGCAAAGGGGGAAGGGGAGTATGATAAAGATAGGATCTTTAACAACAAATACCAAGTCCCAAGCAAGATAATAGCAATATATGAATGCAAGGAGCAATTAGATCACATATAACATGTATAATGCAAGGTAAGGGAGTGAGAGGTTACCAATGGTGGTGACCTCTTCTTCTTTGGATCTTGCCTAGTGGATGGACCAACTCTTGGAGGCTTCAAGGAGGAGGGAGGTGGCTTCTTGGCACTCTCAGCTTCCTAATTTCGCAGCAGTATTTGAATATGGTGTATTGTGTTGTTGTTTTTTTTTTTTATGAAATGGGTAGAGGAGGGCTCTATTTATAGGCAGTCTGGAAATTGCCAATGAGGCCGTGCGGCTAGGAGTCTTCTCCTAATGCAGTCGTGCGGCATTACCAGTCTGACTAAGCATGTTTCTAGAATCATGCAAGGTGGCAATTCTAGAAGGTTTTTTGGATTAAGAAAAACGTGTTTCTTAATTTCCAAGCATTCCCTTCAGCCCTTAGGTGGTTTGGAATAGTTCCGGAATTGCTCCGGAACTCTAGGAAAGTCTGGGGAATTACCGGGAAACTTACCGGAATTGCCGGGAAATTTAACCGGAAGGCATGAGCCAGATTTGGGTACTTACAGAAGCCCCTCGGCAACGTCACTTGCAGGGCGAGTGGGGTTGCCGATAGAAAAGGATCCGATCTGGCGAATGCCGAGACGGATTGGGTGACCAAAGTGGTCGAGTGGCTGAACCTTTGGAAGACTACCTATGTATCCCGGAGGAATCAAGCCAGGCCGTAGTTCAGAATAAGATCCGCTGGGGAATGGCGGAGAGAAACTGGTCTCTTGCTGGGGAAATAGAAGGGAAAGTGACCTAGGAGGTCAAGCGACTGATCCTACTGGGGATATGCTAGAAGTGACCGACGTGGTCGGATATCTAGACCTCTATGAGGGGCTATTTCATCACTGAGGAGTGACGAAGGAACAGGGTGACCAAAGTGGTCGGATGGCTGGACCTTTTATAAAAGGCTACCTACGTATCTCGGAGGAATCAAGCCTTGGTCGTAGTTCAAGCATCACTAGATAGTTAGGAACGATGTCTAGGATCCTTGAGGTTTTGACAATTAATGGAGGTTGTCACCTAATTGACAATTAATGGAGGTTGTCACCTGAGGAAACTAGAGCTTACGTCACTATCGAGGAGATAGAGGTAGCTAAAGTTTGGAGAACTTGAGTATACTTCACTATCTGTGATAGAGGTAGCTAAAGTTTGGAGAACTTGAGCATACTTCACTATCTGTGATAGAGGTAGCTAAAGTTAGGAGAACTTGAGCATACTTCACTATCTGTGATAGAGGTAGCTAAAGTTTGGAGAACTTGATCATACTTCACTATCTGTGATAGAGGTAGCTAAAGTTAGGAGAACTTGAGCATACTTCACTATCTGTGATAGAGGTAGCTAAAGTTTGGAGAACTTGAGCATACTTCACTATCTGTGATAGAGGTAGCTAAAGTTTGGAGAACTTGAGCATACTTCACTATCTGTGATAGAGGTAGCTAAAGTTAGGATTTCGACAATTCGGAGGTTGTCACCTAGCGTTATTCCGTTATAACGGAAGTAACGGAGGTGACTGGGGAAGAAAGCTTATTTGCTTAGAAGATAAATGATATCTTTTGAAAACGACGTTATCCTAGTTAAAGGATAACAAGAATTACATGCTCAAGTGGAAAGTCCAGGGGTAAAAAGGTAATTTCTGCTCAGAGCGAAAGAAGCCGCCCAGCATGAGAGGGAGGCAAAAGAGGCCGCACGGCCAGAAGTCTAATTTTTCCAGATTATTTAAAACAGATTTGAACGGGCAATTGGGCATTATTGCCGCCCATTCACTGCCGAGGAAGAGAGAGAGGAGGGAGAGAATTTCTTCAAAATCCTTCAATTCCCTTGCTTCTACTAATCTCGATGGATCCGGAGGGAAATCCCATGCCAAGGCAAGCGAGGAGAAACATCTCTGAAGTCGCGCGAAGGAGGAGGAAAGAGCTCGTCCGTACGGAGAGGAAGTACGACTTCCTTACACCTCCATCGGAGCTCTATCCGGGTAGAAGGGAGCACAAATCGACGAACCCTCAATCGGTTGGGGTAAGCATTCTTAATTTGCTCAATTCCGTCGATTTTGATTGAATTTTGATTGACTTAGGGCTCGACCCGAGTTTTAGGAATTTTCTCGAATTTTCCTAGGATTTTTGAATGACTTTGAAATCTTGATGATTAACCTATGAGGCTAAGAAGATGAAAGAACATGCATGTGCAATTTATTTGACAAAAATAATGAGAATGACCCACTTTTTTTCGAAAATAAAGTAAGAAGGATAATTGTCTAAGAGGTGACGGAGTTCATGCATGTGCTAGAACTAGGTCAATTCTGGATCATAGATGAGAAAACGGGATTTTGGACGATGAAAAGGATTCATGCATGCCATTTTGTTTGAATAATTTTGAAAATTGGAATTTTGTGCTTAGGAAAGCAATGATGTGTTTCAAGTGATGAAAGACGTGTTTTCTATGCAAAGGATGCTAGAAAATTTTTTTATGAATGCTTTTCTTTTGAAAATATGTGCACTTTTCGAATATATGCATGCTTTTTGAAATGAGATGAAGGACTGACACACTTCTTTTGCTGTGCTTGTCTACAGGAGAACAAGTCTAGAGGACCTTCTGAGATTGCAGTGAGGCTATGGCAGAGGATGCCGGATTTCGAGAAGGATGGGGTGAACCCCAAGGAGCTTGTGAGGGCCACCAGCTTGAATTTATTTATTGAGGCGATCGGCAGAGGTATTCACATTACCTCCAAGAGCAAGGGCTTGATCCAGGCCCTCTCAGAGTTCTGGTGGGACACCACCGCGGCTTTCACCTTAGGCCGGGGGCGCGATGACGCTTTGCCGATTTTACTGCTATCACGGGCTTACAGTTCACCGGGAGGCCTGTGACTTGGAGGGACCACATCACGGCGGAGGAGTTTAGAGCTTTGGTTGGGTTTGAGCTTATTCCTAAGGGGCTCGGGATGGAGACTAGGAATGTGGAGGTGGCAGTCCAGAATTGCATGCAGGAGTTTGCTGCTAATGAGGTGACTGCTCACCAGCTTGCTAGAGCCTTTATGTGGTTGATGCTGTCAGTCACCATTTTTGCCAATTCTGGGACTCTGGCTATGACTTGCCTCCTCGACTCTTTGGTTGATGTAGATGGGATTGGGATAGTCTCTTGGGGTGAGGTCGGATTGGCAGAGCTTTACTTCTCTCTGGATATGTACAGCCGTAACAAGGCTGCTTCTATGGACTGCTTCTCATTTGCTCTTGAGGTAGTCTCACTTTCTTTTCTCTTTCTTTTCTTGTCTTGAGACTTTTATGAAATAAAATGACCCTTTTGATGTTTTGAACATGCAGGTCTGGTTTTGTGAGGTGATCAGGTTCTTTCCGTGGAACCAACAGAGCGATGTCACCATCTTTCCCGCTATGATCCGCTGGAGGGGAGATGCGAGGGATAAGTTCACCGGGAAGACCTGGATTACCTTTGATTACAAGATGGTGAGGCCAATTATCAACAGGGATGGGCACGATGGAGTGGATTTTTATCCTTGGGGCAGGTATCCAGAGATTTTGCTAGGAGAGGCCGTGGAGGCGACGAGGCAGAGGCGATGGTTGACTGGGCTGACATGTGATGTCATCTATCTGGGGGACCGTTTTTCTAGACAGCATGGCCATGTCCCTCCGTTGGATGCCATTGCTCCCCATGATCCTCCAGCACGGATGCTGCAGCCCCGGGATTGGTCGGCGGATGACATAGAGAGATATCAGGCAGGCCTGGCCGCTGAGGAGTACTTTGACCTGGATACCCCATATGCTGTGTTTGTGGAGCAGCGATTGAGGACGCCACAGAAGCTAGTGAAGCTGGCGGTCACTCAGGGATATGGGGAGGCCGAGCCTTCTGATCCGCCGATCCCTCCTGCCCATCTTTCTTATGTGGTCCACAGAGTACCAAGGAGGTTGAGGATACCTGTCCCCGACACTAGGGAGCCCCAGTATACCCTGCCGCCGGACAGCACTGTGAGTACACTTTAGGGTCTTTTCCCTTTTCAGCTTTCTCTGCTTTTTGCAATTCCGAGATTTTCTGAGATTTTCTTCTCTTTTTCTCAGGTTCCAGCTCGCACTTACGACAGCTTGGTCAGGCAGAATAGGGGCTGGAAGGACGTATGTCGATCCCTTGTGAAGAAGCTGGCCTGCGCTTCAAAGACGGCGACAAACGTGCAGGAGCCCGTGCGCAAAAGAAGGCACGTCGGGGGCACATCATCCACTTCTTCAGCCTCAGATTACTCCTCTAGTGCCATTCCTCGGGGGCAGGGACCTAATGCTGGCATCTTGGAGCAGTTGGCTGAGTACGAGCACGAGAATGTCCGTATATCTGATGTGAGCGACAGCGAGGACTTGACGAGGGAGATGAGTGTTTATGAGCTGAGTAGCGATGAAGAGGAAGGATCGGAGGCCTAGGAGGTCTCTAGAGTTGACTTAGGAAGGAAAAACAAACAATGAACAAGTTTTATGCACATTTTGCTTATTTTTTGCTTTATTTGGGCGCCGATGGGGCGAAAACAATGTATTAATGTTTTATTTGCTTTTCTATTTTATGCTTTATTAATTTGCATATTATTTGAGCCTCGGGGCGGTTTTTTGCTTGGAATCGGGGCTGAAACTGGGCTAAAATGATATATAATGATATATAACTGCTTGGATGGTCTTTGGACATATTTTTGTACAGATTTTGGTTGGAAAAGTGGGGTGAAAACTCCCTTTGGGCAGCAACTTGGTTGCTGCAAATCTGTCTTTTACATCAGGTAAATGAGGCCGTGCGGCATGGTCTCTGGAGCAAATGAGGCCGTGCGGCTCACAGTTCTGTCTGGATTGGTCTTTTTCAGAATAAAATCAAGGCTTGGCCATTTCATTTCATTTTCAACCTAGACATATCCCAACTGTTCCCAGAGCACATATTGGACTTAAAGACACCACCTTTGATCATTTTGCAATGGAGAAGCCCGTTAGATTGCAAAGGGGGAAAAGAGATCGCTTTCTGTCCAATCTTCAGTCTTGGGTGAGATACAACTTTCAATCTCACAAGGGGCTGTTTGATTCTTCTTTCAAGATCAAATCTTTATGGCATTTGAGGAATCTCCCGCCCGATTGGGACCTTTTGAGAGCAGCAGCAAGGTTTTGGGACGTCCGGAGACACGTTTACTGCTTTTCTTACAATGAGATTGTCCCAACCTACGAAGACTTCCGAGCCTTGATTGGGGGTCCAGAAACTGAAGCTTTATCGATTCCTCTGATCGAAGACGTGCCGGTGGCGGCAAAGCTCGCATCTTTTCTGCAGATTTCTCTGGGAGAGGCTGAGGGGATGATGATAGCTCCGGACAGGATTGACCTTTCTGATATCCCAGGCAGGTTTGGGTCTCCGGCTATGGCTGCGACCACGGTGGCTATGGATGCATTTATCCTCTGCATATTTTCGTGTCTATTCACTGCTGAGTCCGTGGGGATCTGTCATGGTGGTCTCTTGGACATGGTCAGAGATTGTAGGGCTGGGAAGGACATCGTCCCACTGGTTTTGGGTGAGACTCTGCATGGCATTGACAGGATGGCTAGGGGAGACCATTTCATGAGGTCTAGGAGCCCGGCTGTGCTGACTTTATGGCTACAGGAGAGGCTCGGGGCTTTGCCAGGGGCTTTGCCGACTCAGTGCCCTTGGGTGATTTCTCGGAGGGGTGCACCTAGGCAGCAGGACCATGATAGATGGGAGTTGATGATGGCTAGGTTATCCACTTCGGACATTTGCTGGTGGATACCTCATTGGAGATTACAGACCAGGAGGACATTCCAGGAGTCCTATATAGTGAGGGTTCCAGGGTTCTGCTGGTCATCCTTCTACATACCCTGCTTGGTATCCAGGCAGTTCGGGGCCTTACAGGATATCGGAGATCGGGATGAGGGACACCGACATTATGGAGAAGAAGAGAAAGAAAACTCGATGGGTCGAGGTAAAGGGAAGAAGACCAAAGAAGACTCAGTGAATGACGACTGACAGATTTTTTCTTAGGATTCCCTTATTGCCATTTTGCAAACACAATAATTTATTAGGCATTTTATTATATTTTAGATCTTTGTAGCAGGTTAGCAGAGTCAAGAGTAGACCGTGCTTGAACTCATCAAGAAGTTTTTAACTTGTAATGAACAAGAGATATTATCTTAGAAATTAATCAAGGCACATTTTATGAAAACTCAAATGTCTTATTGATTTGCTCAGGACCCATTTTATGAAAACTGGAATGCCCTTTATTTTTTTTATTGTTTAGACCGAACCATAAATGGCTGCCTACGTTCCCCTTTTACAAGAAAGACTAAGGGGCTCAGGTCTTCGTAGTTCATTCTGGTGAACTTTTTTTTTTAATTTTATGTGTAGCCTTGTTTTTTGCCTAGACCGCCCTTTTTAGGGTTTTCAGCCTAGCTGGGCATTACTCTTTTTGCACTAAAATTTTTTTCTTCTTTTTTTATGTGCAACCCTGTTTTTTGCCTAGACCGCCCTTTTTAGGGTTTTCAGCCTAGCTGGATATTACTCTTTTTGCACTAAGATTTTTTCTTTTTTTTTTTTTTTTTTTTTTTTAGACATAATACCTTCGGAGCTTATCACCGTTGACTGGGTGGACAAAGGGATTGTCGTCCAGGTCTGCAAGCTTCATGACTCCTCCCGATAGTATCTTCTAAACCACATACGGGCCGATCCAAACGGGTTCCCATTTTCCCAGGGGGTTGTCTCTGGTAGGGGGATTCACTTTCAACACTAAGTCACCCTCTTTGATGTCCCTGGCCTTGACCTTTTTGTCAAATGCTCTGGCCATTCACCTCTGATAGGCTCGGGTGTGCTCCATGGCTTTTAGCCTTCTCTCATCGAGCAGGGCCAACTCATCATGCCGGCTACGCAACCATTCTACTTCGTTGACACTGTTTTCTAGGAGGACCCTTAATGACGGAATTTCCAACTCCACTGGTAACACTGCTTCCATCCCGTAAGTTAGGGCAAAAGGAGTTTCTCCAGTGGCATTCGACAGACGTTACGAGCCCCAGAGTGCCAGGTGCAGCTTTTCGGGCCAATCACGACCACGGGTGGCCATTTTCCGAATGATCCGTTCGAGTGTCTTATTAGCAGCTTCCACGGCTCCGTTAGTCTGAGGTCTGTACGGGGACGACTTGTGGCGAGTGATTCTGAATTATGACAGTAACCTATCGCACTCTCCTTCAAAGTGCGACCCATTATCAGAAATGATCTCATTGGGCACCCCATATCTGCACATTATGTTTTCCTTGACAAACTGGGCCACCTTCTTGGAAGTGAGGACCTTGTAGGACTTGGCCTCTACCCACTTGGTGAAGTAGTCGATGGCTACTAACACAAATCCATGCCCATTGCTTCCTGTCGGGGCTATCTTCCCTATCACGTCAATACCTCAAGTTGCAAACGGCCAAGGAGTCGTCATGCAGTACAGGTCATGAGGCGGGAGATGGTTGAGGTTGGCAAACCGTTGGCACTTGTCGCACGCTCGGACATGCTGAACACAGTCTGTCTCCATGGAAATCCAGTAGTAACCCATTCTGAGGATCACTTGCATCAGGGCTCTAGCATTCATATGAGGACCGCAGGGACCATTGTGGACTTCGGTCATCAACTCTCTGGCCTTTTCTTGAGTGACACACAAGAGGAGTGGTCCTTGGTACCGCTTCTTGTATAGGTTTCCTCCTAAAATGACATAATGGGAGGCCAACCTTTTCAGGGCTTGCAAGCTCTTAGCTTTGACACCTTCTTTTGGTCTACCTTCTTCGTCTCTGAAAGTTGACTCTCCATCTTTGAGGAACTGGTAAATTTGATTGTACCAGGGTTCCTTGATAGGCTCGGGTCCCAGGTCTACTTCATAACAGAAAGCTGGGGCTTCTCTTCTACCCACTCTAAAGGGTTTTATGGCTTTTCCCTCGGGGATCTCTACCAGTGAGGCTAAAGTAGCTAGGGCATCTGCGAATCTGTTCTTTTCCCTTGGCAAGTAGTGGAAAGTCACTTCTCTGAACTGTCCAGTCAACTCTTCCATATAGGCATGATACCGCTGAAGATTAGGGTCCACAGTCTTCCATTTGTTGGAGACCTGGTTGATGATCAGGGCTGAGTCTCCATAAACTTCAAGCTCCTTGACATTCCTTTCTAAGGCAGCCTCCAAACCAGCAATGCAAGCTTCATACTCGGCAACATTGTTCGTGGCAGGGAAGTTCAACTTGAGGGCTATGGGTGTGTGCTCATCTTTCGGATCGACCAGTAACATCCCTACGCCATTTCCTCTTTTGTTAGCAGCTCCGTCGAAGAATAGCTGCCATCGGTTCTCGGGCTCAACTACGAAGATCCCTTCATCTAGGAATTGGGGTTCAGGCCCTCGGTCCTCATTACTGGGGAAATTTGCCAGATGGTCTGACAATGCTTGATCCTTGATGGCCTTTCTGGTCACATAGTTGATGTCTTACTCTGCTAAGAAGAAGGACCACTTTGCTAGACGCATCGAGAGGGAAGGCTTATCGAAGATGTACTTGATGGGGTCCATTTTCGAGACCAAGTTCACCGAGTGGGCTTGCATATAATGCTTCAGCTTACCGACTACCCAGACCGATCTGCACTGAAGTCTTTTCACATGCCGAGTAATTGAGCTCACTTCCTGCTGACTTCAGTGACAAAGTAAATGGCATTCTTTACCCGAGAGTCTTTCTTCTCTGAGCAAGCATAGCCCCAACTTCCGTATCGGTGACAGTGAGATAGAGCAAGAGGTTTTACGCCTTTATGTGGGGGCATAGTGCGGAGGAGGATGTACTAAGTACGCCTTGATCCGGTCAAAGGCATCCTGGCATTCTTCGGTCCACTCGTGTCTACATTCTTCTTCATGAGCTTGAAGATGGGCTCGCACATAGTGGTCAACCGGGTTGACGAAACGGCCGATGTACTACGGTTTTGCCCATAAAGCTTTTGACTTCATGCGGGTTTGAGGTGGCCTCATGTCCATAATGGCTTTGATCTTTCGGGGGTCAACTTCGATACCTCGCTCCGTGACCATATACCCAAGCACTTTTCCCCTTGTTACTCCGAAGGTGCATTTGGCAGGATTTAGTCTCATGGAATGTTGTCTCAGTCTTTCAAAGAACTTTCGCAGGTCAACAAAGTGCTGCCCATCCTCGCCTTTGGAGTGGATTATCATGTCGTCGACGTAAACCTCAATCTCCTTGTGGATCATGTCATGAAAAAGAGCGGTCGCTGCTCTCTTATAAGTAGCCCCGGCATTCTTAAGCCCAAACGGCATCACTGTAATCGTCTTTGGGGCTGGCCTTGTTCAGATCCCGGAAATCTACACAGCAGCGCACCTTCCCATTGGCCTTGGTTACGGTCACAATGTTGGACAACCATGTCGGATATTCGATGACTCTGATGAATCCTACCCGCAGTAGCTTCTCAATCTCTTCTTTGACCTGTAGAGACCATTCTGGCTTGATCTTTCTCAGTTTCTGCTTTACTGGCTTAGCATCTGGTGCTAGAGGGATTCTGTGCTCTACTATCGAACTGTCTAGCCCCGACATATCCCTGTACGACCATGCAAACACGTCCATGTATTCTCTGAGCAGATCGATCAGTCTGTCCCGTTCAACCCCCTGGAAGAAGTTTCCAATCTGTGTCTCTTTAGGTTCCTCAACAGTACCCAAGTTCACACTTGTCAAAACCTCCTCGGCAGCTTGGGCCCGGTTTTCCTCTTTTTCTGTAACCTGCTTAAAGATTTCTTTAATGTATTGTTCATTTAGTGTGTTTGCATCTTGTTCAAATGATTCATTATTAACTGTTGTTAAGTTTTGAGTTAATTTATCATTTGTTAAGTTGGCAATAAGAGGATACTCAGAAAGATCTGTCATTTCATTCAAAACAAGGGGAAAGATGACATTGATTACATGTTCATAATCCTCAGGCGTGAGGCCTTTGGATGACTCGGAGGACTGGAATTCAAAGATTCCTGACTCAAATGACTCTTGACTCTACTGACTCTGGACCCTACACTACTTATTGACTCGAAGTGTTTGACGCGGGTTGAACTGGGGTTTACTTCTTCCTGCTGTTGCCCTGGGGAGTAGCAGTCTTGTCAGCATTCTTCAAAAAGTTATGCGTCCTGTGGACCATCGTTGCCTTTGCTGAAACCATTCCCATGGGGGATATCTGACTGATCTGGCGCAATCTCTTTTCCGAATCTGACGGTATCCGCCTGTACCTCTGGGGTAGTAGGACCTGTTGTACTTTCGGCATCTGAGAGACAACTTTCTTCGTCCCAAAAGTCTTCTGGCTTGTTCACTCTTCTTTCCACCTTTTTCCAAACAGGGGGTTGGGACTGATCTTCAGGAGTAGTAAGATCCATTACAAACACATTATGCTCATCATGGGTGATGAAGGGTTCCGGAGAGACTTTCATTAACATGGCTTGTTTTACTTCAAACTCGCAATCTTCATAAGTGAGCCTTTCTTCTGTAATCTTGACCATGGTCACTGGTTCGATATCATAAAAGAGAGGTCGAGCTCTGACAACATTAATGAAATCAGTTCCGATTATATGTCCAAACTGTCCTTCCATGGCGGCGGCATTAATCAGATCTTTCCACTTTCCTTGTAATTCAGCATAAGGAACGTTGAATTTCAGGATGTCTATGATCTCTGGATTTCCAAAACTGACTGCATTTGTCTCCCCAAACTCGATCATGTTGACTCGATTGTTAGTAGGAAGAGGATTCTTGACCACATTGGGACCCCGAGGCGGCTCCAGCTTGCCTTCTTCAATCAAGCGAGAGATCAGGAACTTCAGGTAGGTGCAATCATTGGTGTTATGCCCATGATATTTGTGAAAGCGGCAGTACTTGGTTTCGTCCATCCTGACACTAGGGTTCTTTGGTTTCCAATTTTCCAAAGGTCTGATGAGTCCTTCAGCTACCAAACCGTCGAAGACCTTTTCTAGTGGCATTCCGAAATCTTCGGCAGTATAGGAACGAGGCCTTGGCTTCGCAGCGATTTGGCTGGAATTTTGTCCAACCCTCTCGTTCTGAATATAATTGACAGCGCCAACCATTTCTTTTCCTCTTACAGTAACAGCTGTGGCATTTGACACTGGTGCCTTGTAGCGATAGGATGTTCCTGTAGCTGGGGCCATATTGAAGGCATTTTCAAACTTGGTGCCGGCATTTACCATTGCCCGAAGGTCAGGATAATAATAATTGCCAATTTGGACCCTTAGTTGAGGCTTCAAGCAAGATTGGAAGATCTCCATCTGTTCCTCTTCATTCAGCGGGATCATCATTTCACTAAGCTTCCAATTCCATCTCTTGTAGAATTCACTTACTGGCTCATCTGGGCGCTGTAGAGTGCCTTGTAGGTCATTCCTACTGGTTTCCCAATTCAAATTGGCCTTATACTTTTCCAGGAATGCTTCCTTAATCTGATCCCAGGTGGCTCGGGCCTCTGGCTTTACATGCAGGAACCACCTAAGAGCTGAACCCTTTAATGACAACTGAAAATGGTCGGCCATTTGTTGCTGTGTACAATCTTTGGCTCTCATGGCAAGAATGTAGCTTTCAACGTGAGTTCGGGGACAATCAGTGTCGTTGAACTTTTCAATCTCTGGCATTCGGAATTTTGGAGGGAGAGGGACAATTTTGCTGGGGTCAGTGACCTGGTATGCTGTCTTTTTGGTGTTCATTTCCCCAAATTTCTCTTGCATGGACTTAACTTGTTCCACTAACCAAGTCATGTCGGAGTCGGGTGATGGTTTAGGATTGCTCAGTTCTGAAGAAGGCTTATCAGATTTGGGTGGAAGGACAGTAGGTGGCACGGTGGTAGTTGGTACCAAGGCTTGGGGATCTTTAGAAGGGAAGTAAGTGTAAACTTGGCCTGATCCTGTGTTTCCGTGAGACTGGCCGGAGGCATAGGAATTAGGTTCATAGTTTCCGAAGTAGGAAAAAGGATACGGAACCTCATGGGGTCCTGTTGGCAAAGTTGGAGGTGGAAGATCTGATGTGGCAGGGCATGGGTTGAAAGGATCATTGGACTGATTCTGAGGCCTGGGCATCGCCTGGGACGACCCATACTGAGGAGAAGGAGTGAATCCCATGGGGTAACGCAGAGGCTGCGTGACTGGGATAGCTGTGGCGTTTGCTCTCTGTTGGTAGGGAACAAAGCTAGGTCTTATTTGAGGAGGCGAGGGTGTAGGGACCCTGACGGCTTGGGATACTGGTAAGGACTGGAAAGGGGTAGTCCTTGGCAATGGATCATATGTGGATGGGGGAGGGCATTGGTTATAGGCTGAGGGAGCTGAGATGGCTACTTCTGGAGTCTCATCTTCTACCATAACCAGAGAACCGTTGGACTCAACCACTATCTGAACCCCATGACAACGGAGCGCATCAATGAGCATGGCTTGCTGTTCCTCATGTGCCTTCCGACTGTTCTCTAGGGCTAAGGCTAGCTCTTCTTCCCTAGTCATCTGATTACTCAAACCACTGCTGTTCTCTGTCAAATCGGCCATTCTGACTCTACGGGTGACAAGCGAGGATTACGCGAGCGTCCGAGAATTATGTGCTAACAAGTCGGCCCACTGGTGTTCTCACCCACTTCTTTCTCGCTGCGGGAAAGGGATAGGAGAGGTTTAGACTTGGGGTAGGTGTTTAGGCTGAAGGCTCAAGCAATATGCAAATTAAGAATTTTCCAGTTTACTTAAAACAGTATCTTTTATTAATTTCTATTTGGTTGGAAAAGGGGGTTTGCCCTTCTTTTTCGCAACTACTCTAGATCCTGGATCAGTGGGTTCCGTCACTACGTCTATAAGCCCCTCGTATTCCACCTGTATTTCGACCTCCCAGGGTGGACAGCCCCGGGCGAGGGTCCTATAGGGCACGCGGATCCCACCGACCGAAAGAGAAGAACGCTCCTAACGGGTCTAGCGGGTCATAGGAACTTTTAACGCACGAGCGATGTGGATTATAGTCAAGGCAATACCGGGAAAGTCTCGTCTTTCAGCCTTAACGGAATTTTGGCAGAATTTCGCTTGCGCGATTGACGTTTTGACTTTTCGGCAATGTCCGAGAAGATAATAGGCATGGGTCGGGCGGTAAAAGCCGGATGACGCAGTGTCACATTGAACTTCGTTGCATGCGCGGTGCGTGAGTCAAAGTCGAAGTCAATGCCGGGTCAAGATCTTGCCAATTTTTCCTTGTCGGAATTTTGGCAGAGCTTCGCTTGAGCGAAAGATCTTTGGATTTTTGGCATGGACTCGGTCTCGACTCTTACGCATTCCGTGCGGGTCAAGGTCAAAGTCAATGTCGGAGTCAAGATTCTACCAATTTTTCCTTGTCGGAATTTTGGCAGAGTTTTGCTTGAGCAAAAGATCTTGACTTCCATTATGAACTAAGGCTTGACCTTTACGGGGATATGCAACTGGGCTATATGACACGGACTAGACCAAAAACCAACCAAAAAGTCACGGTTTTTTGAAACGTGTGACACGGACTGTGCATTGGTCGACACTGGCTGCCATGGGGAGTTTGGGATGATTCCGTGCGCGCCCGGGAGCATCGTAAGGCTGTCCGTGACTGCAACTGAAAAACCACCCTGGGTTTAAAGGGACGTGCGTGCAAAGTGTACAGGATATATAAGGTGCGCGTAGTGTGCGGCCTCCTAAAAATATTCCTTTTTGAGTTAAAACAGATATTTTCAGAAATGTGTTTTAAAGGAATGATTTTTCGGGACGGGAAAAATGCAACAGATAAGGCACGTAAATTTTAAGGAGCCCGATCGGCTTTGGGCCCGAATAGCCCCAAGCTGCCAAGGCTGCCAGATTAACCTCAATTTGTCCTGGTGGAATTGCCACTGAGGCCGCCCGGTCAGAATCCAAGGAGGATTAAGCCGTACGGCTGCATGGATCAATTTTCCATGTTCCACTCCTTTGCAATTTCAGGTTATTTCCTGTTCAAAGTATGCACAATTCCCAAGATGCAAATGATGCAATGCAAGGCAAAGAAAGCAAGCACGATTAATGGAACCCGCGACGGGAGTCTAACCCGCTCAAAGGGAAAAGCTTTTATTTTTTTTTTCAAAAGTTTTTCCGAAAAGGGATACTGGTACGTGGGATTGTTAAACCACCGTTTATCCCAAGCCCCGGGTTAGGGAGCGATACAGGAAGGTTAAATGGTTTCCACCTATATACCGAGTATCGTTTATTTTAAAAGTGAAAGCTTTTCTCCTTTGGGAATTCCCCAGCGGAGTCGCCAAACTGTGAATGTGTGCCCAAATTGGATTCACGCGAGTTTGAAAACATCCGGTTTAATTTGAAAAACGGAGTCGCCACGCCATTTTGATTTCCTCAAAACTTTGAAAAAAAGGTTTTTATGGGTTCGGAGGTTAAGTTACCCCTTGGGAAGATCGTCGTTCACCCAAGGTGCTTTGCCGTAGCAAGTCTCCCAAGATTCCATTTATCGTGCTTGCTTGCGTGCTTTCTTGTGTGCATGTGTTTGAAAAGAGGGGGGGTGTCCCAAGTTGTCTTCCGGACGTACAAATCACTTATTGGTTGTCGCTCGGGATTCCTTGGATTTTAAGTGTTCGGGATTATGATCCCGTCCTCACTTTGGACTTGTGATCATCGCTTTTTAACCTCGGGACTAGCGTGATCGAGAGAAGGACTCTGTTTTATAGTCCAAAAGGAGGTTCTTTAGGAAAGGAGTGACCTTAGCCCATCAATCCTACGCCTTGAGATGATTGAGCTTATATTGGAGCTATCGTGCTCATCTCAAGCGATAATTGGAGATATCGGGTTCGAGATTTATCCCTTTCTAAAGAAATTATGGCACCTTTAATGGAAGAAACGATGTAAAGATAGGATCTTTACACCGGTCTGTTCCAAGGTTGCTAATGGGGACATGGGGAAATGCATGTTTATGATAAAAATGACATTTTTAGTGAAAAGATGACATTTTTAGGTTGCAAAGGATGCTCTTGATTGCAAATGATGCTTTTTGATGTAAAGAAGTGATCTATAATACAAAGGATGCATTTTTATGAGGAAAAATAGTGTTTAATATGCAAAGGATGCATAAAGATTACATTTTGAAAGCAAAGGATGCTACTTTGATGGTAAAGAGATGATTTCTAATGCAAAGGATGCATGAAAATGGGTTTTAGGTGCAAAGGATGCCCCTTTATTGATGAGTGAGTTTTACACTCATCCATTTAATACTTTATAAACTTATTCTTAGCTTAATCCTTGAGTTTTGTGTGTTTTAATGGGTGTTTTTAGTGTTTTCTAGTTTTCAGGGGTTCAAGTGAAGATTGAGTAAATAAGAAGCATTTTGTGCTCACTTTGGAAGTTTGAGGGCCAAACTGTAATTTTCAGAAGTTCAGGGACCTTATTGCAAAATTTGGAAAATGGGGAGAAAAATTGGTTTTCTAAAAGTTCAGGAACAAAGCGAAAATATGGAAAGTTGAAGTACAAGTGCAATAGAAATTTTTATAATGTCCAAAATGCGAAAAAAAAAGGGTGTAATTATGGGACGAACCGAATAACTACTTGGTACAAAACAAGGCAGGCTGAAGCAAAATGGGCCACGCTGGTAGGAGCTGGCCCAGGAAATCAAGGGCCAAGGCAAGGTTGGCCGGCCAACAATAGGGCCATGGCCGGCTAGTGGGAGCAGCAATGGCCGAGGATTTCAGTTGGGCCAAGGAGTTGGGCTTAGTTGGGCTTGGTTTAACTGGCGACTGTTCATGTTACACCGGCGACTGTTCACATGGAGCAAACCTAGGAATTTAAGGCAGCAATTGTTTTTAAAGGAAGAGAATTCTGTGGAACAGAAATCAGTTTTTCTTTTCATCTTTTTATCATTTTCTTTTTTATTTTATTTTGGTGTTCTTCATGTTTCCCATGGATAGCTAATTCTCCTAATTCTTGGGATTAGAGGTAACAATTTTGTGCTTTAAATTTTAATTTTCATCATTTTCATTGTAAGACTTGGGATTGTCAAGTAGTTTTTAATGAAATTTTAGAATATGTATGTTGCATGCCATATGTGTTCTTGAATGATCTTGAATTATAATTGTGAACCGTCAAATTTGCAATTGTAATTAGTCTTTGCTTGATAATAACAATTTGTTGAATTCCCGCCAAAAGATTCATAAGAATTGTGGTTCTTGTTGTTCTTCTTTTCTAAATGGGTTTCTAATTAATCTATGAACGGGCCAAGGGAGTAGATTAATTGGAAACCATTGATTGCAAATCACCCGCCTAAGTGTCCCAATCATAATTTCGTAAGAACGAACCCCAAGTATACTTTGATTGATGATTATTGAAATTTGAGCATAATTGTGAACCCAATCCCGGGAATTCCATTTTATATTATTATTAAAATCTCTTCTATAAACATTTAGTTATTTTTTCAAAAGTATTATTTTTTAAAACAACAAAACCCTCGTTTTTATTAAATCTTTGTCATAGCAATAATTTTTCTGCTTTGAATACGTGTCTCGGTGGTTCGACCCTACTTACCCTATCTACAAATCAATTGTAGGTAGTTTGAGTCGGAAATTTTCTTTTGACGTTTCGACACTCATTATTTATTGTAAATACATGATTTTTATATGCAAAGGATGCATTTTGAATGTAAAGATTGCATTTTTATGTGCAAAGGATGCATAAAGATGACATTTTTATGTAAAAAGGGGATTTTTAGGTGCAAAGGATGCACCTTTGAATATAAAGATTACATTTTTAATAGCAAATGATGCTTAATTCATGCAAAGAATGCAAAGGGGGAAGGGGGATATGATAAAGATAGGATATTTAACAACAAATACCAAGTCCCAAGCAAGATAATAGCAATATATGAATGCAAGGAGCAATTAGATCACATAGAACATGTATAATGCAAGGTAAGGGAGTGAGAGGTTACCAATGGTGGTGACCTCTTCTTCTTTGGATCTTGCCTAGTGGATGGACCAACTCTTGGAGGCTTCAAGGAGGAGGGAGGTGGCTTCTTGGCACTCTCAGCTTCCTAATTTCGCAGCAGTATTTGAATATGGTGTATTGTGTTGTTTTTTTTTTTTTTTATGAAATGGGTAGAGGAGGGCTCTATTTATAGGCAGTCTGGAAATTGCCAATGAGGCCGTGCGGCTAGGAGTCTTCTCCTAATGCAGCCGTGCGGCATTATCCAGTCTGACTCAGCATGTTTCTAGAATCATGCAAGGTGGCAATTCTAGAAGGTTTTTTGGATTAAGAAAAATGTGTTTCTTAATTTCCAAGCATTCCCTTCAGCCCTTAGGTGGTTTGGAACAATTCCGGAATTGCTCCGAAACTCTAGGAAAGTCTGGGGAATTACCGGGAAACTTACCAGAATTTCCAGGAAATTTAACCGGAAGGCATGAGCCAGATTTGGGTACTTACAACTAGTTACCCTTGTAGTCCTCAACTCTTACACCAAGTTAGGTGTAGGAGTCTTCAATTCAACTTCTGAATGGAGATCTGAGCACGAACTGAAGGCTGAATTTGGAGGATCTGAAGTGTATGAGGAAGTAGGAGAGGAGATGGGTTGAAGAGAGGTGGGAGATGAAGGAATTGGTGGGGAATTAGGTAGTTTTTGTGAGGAAGGAGGAGAGAGAGAGAGTTTCTGAGTGAATTTTGGCAGAGTGGCTTTGGGAGGTTCAAATTCGGATCCAAAACTGAGAGGGGTAGGGTCTTATTTATAGCTGCAGTCCATGGTAGCTTTGTGTCGCACGACGTAACGTAACCACTTTCCATGCCTCGACTTGTCGCATGACACAAGGTGACCATAACCGTTTTTGGCGCCAAATCTGGTTCTGGAACCTTCTTGGATAATATCCAAAAAGTCCAAAACAGATTTATTCCTTTTAGGTCCCTTAGCCTGAGCAAAGTACAAAAAAGTACTTCCTTCGCGAGAAACTTATGAAATGTTTCCGAAAGTCTCGGGATGGATCGGGAATTTACCAAAACACCCCTAAATGCAATTTTATCATATTTAAAATGCATCTGGAAAGGTCGCGAATTGGATTGGCGTACTTACAGTAGGAGTAAATAAAAGTCCATTAAAATAAATATTTTTATATATACTTATTTATGCTATTTATATTGTTGTAGATACCATGACTAATCAAAACGAACATAATCTGAAACTTGGGAGCATCCTTTAAAGGGAGAACACAATCAACTATCTTGAGTGGTACAGAAAGTTAAGAATTGTACTACGAGCCCAGCGAATGTTGTTTGTCCTAAATTATAAGGAGGAGCCAAAAGCTCCAGCTGATTACGTCTCAAGAAGACAAAGCTAAGTGTGAGAAATATCTTGAGAATGCGATAGATGTTGAGTGTATCATGTTAGGTGCAATGTCTCCTGAATTGAAAAAACAACATGAACTGATGTTGGCCAGAGATATTTACCTTTATCTTAAGAAAGTTTATCGTAAGTCTGCAAGAGCAGAAATATATGAGACCTCTAGAGCTTTGTTCCATAGCAAGATACAAGAGTGAACCTCAGTTGAGTCTCAAGTGCTCAAGATGATTGGGTACATAGAGAGGCTAGAGAACTTGGGATCCAAATTGGATAAAGACTTGGTTACAGATGCAATTTTGTCATTTTTACCAGAGAGTTATTCGCAGTTTCTCATGAATTTTAATAGTAATGACATGCAAAAATCCATTTCAGACTTGCTTTCCATGTTTAGGACAGATGAGAAGGATATCTCAGCTAAGTCCAAAGGCAAGGAGCCTATTTCACATGTTAACATGGTACGAGGTACCAAAAGAAAGGCAACTTGAAGATATTCCAAAGACAAGAAAGTGAAAGAGGTGTCTAAAGATAGAGGCAAGCGTTATCAACAGTCATCAGCATGAGAAGAAATCAAATTATTTCCAATGTGGTAACAAAGGACACTGGAAAAAGAATTGCCAATCCTTCAAGAATAAAAAGGGTGAAGTAAGTGTCTCAGGTATCTTTATGATTGAGTGTAGTATGTATTTTTCTTCTTTTGGATTATTGATTCTGGTTGTAGTTCTCACATATGTGTGAACTTATAGGGGCTAAGTGATCAAAGGAAGCTTTCCAAAGGTGAGGTGGACCTATGAGTTGCTAATAGCAAGAAGATATCTCGATTAGTTGTAGGAAGATATTCCATAAACTTTCCAAGTTGATTGATTTTAAATTTGGAGAATTACTATTATGTTCCTAGTTTTTTCAAGAACATTATTTCAGTTTCTTGTTTGGATGCTAAGGGTTTTGCATTTGAATTTAAGAACAAGTCTTGTTTCTTTTATTTGAAGGGTATGTTCTATAGATGTGGACATTTTAATAATGTTCTTTATGTTTTGGATCAAGAAAAGCAAGTACTCCAAGTAAGTAGAAAAGAACAAAAGACTAATTACTCAAATATGACACTTATGGCATTGTCGCTTAGGCTATGTAAACACTAAGCGCATGATGAAGCCTTAGAATGAGGAGCTTTTGTATTCATTTAATATTGAACGCATAGAAATTTGTGAAGCTTGTTTACAAGATAAAATGGTCAAAACTCCATTTCTAAAGAAGTGAGAACGAGCAAGTGAATTAATAAGGCTTATAGACAGCGATGTGTGTGGACCACTGTCAATTCAAGTTCGAGGATAATTTTCATACTTTGTGACTTTCACCGATGACTTAATTAGATATGGATATATTTATTTAATAAGGCATAAGTCAGAAACCTTGATAAATTTAAAGAGTTTAAAAATGAAATAGAAAATCAGCTTGGTAAAAGGATAAAGACTCTTTGATCTGATAGCGTGGGTGAATATCTTATAAAAGAGTTCCACCTTAAGGCTAACGGGGTAGTTTTCGAGCTTACCCCTCCAAGTACACCGCAGTGAAATGGTGTATCTGAAAGGAGAAATTGTACCCTTTTGGATATGGTTAGATCAATAATGGTCGATACAAGTATTCCATTATCCTTTTGAGGATATGCATTAGAAATAATAGCGTACACACTTATCCGTGTTCCAACTAAGACAGCAGATAAGACACCATATGAACTATGGTTTGGAAAGAAACCTAATTTGTCTTATTTGAAAATTTGGGGTTGCGAGGCTTATGTCAAGTCTAACGAAACAGATAATCTTGCTGCAAAAGCCACCAAATGCATATTTGTGGGTTATCCTAAAGAAACGAAGGGATACTATTTTTATCACCCGACCGAGCATAAGATTACAATTGCTCAATATGCTACGTTCTTACAAACATAATTCATTTATAAAGGAAGTAGTGAGAGAAAAATAGACCTCGAAGAAATTCAAAAAAACACAAATGATCAAGTTGGATCATGAGCCACTACATGAGACGAATGAACCACAAGTGCATGTGGAATCACCGCCTCAAGAAGAAACTCATGACACACAAGAGCTACGTGGGTCTCAGAGGGTGATTCGTCCACCGTTTCGATATAGCCTACAAGTAACCTAGCTAGGGGAAATATGGCTTGTCGAAGACAACGAGCCTAGAACGTATGAGGAAGCTATCACTTCCTGACTCAGAGAAATGGCTTGAGGCCATGAGATCTAAAATGGACTCCATAACTACCAAACAAATTTGAGATTTGGTAGAGGCACAAATTGGGATAAAGCCTGTAGGGTGCAAGTGGGTTTTCAAGAAGAAAACATACATGGATAGTAATGTAAGCACCTATAAGGCAAGGTTGGTGGCCAAATGTTTTACTCAACGTCAAGGAATTGACTATGACGAAACTTTCGTCAGTAGCCATGCTAAAGTCCATTAGGATCTTGATTGCAATAGCTGCTTACAATGATTATGAGATATGGCAAATTAATGTCAAAACTACTTTTTTTAATAGAAAGTTAATGAGGATGTCTATATGACTCAACCTATCGGTTTTGAATCATCCAAAGGTCAAAATAAGGTTTGCAATTTGCGAAGGTCAATCTACGGATTAAAGCAAGCTTCTAGGAGTTGAAATCAGAGATGAAGTAGTCAAAGAATTTGGCTACATAAAAAACCCTGAAGAGCCTTGTGTATGCAAGAAGATTAGTGGGAGCTCTATATTGTTCCTAGTATTGTACGTGGATGACACCTACTCATTGGAAATGATAGAATAAATCTGGAATCAACTAAGTATTGGTTGAACAAGAACTTCTACATGAAATACTTAGAAGAGGCAACCTATATCTTAGGGATTAAGATATACCGAGATAGATCTAAAAGGTTTCTTGGACTAAGTCAGGGCATGTTCATAGACAAAGTATTGAAGATATTCAATATGCTAGATTCCAAGAGAGGATTCTTGCCAGTGTGACATGGTGTACGTCTTTTTAAGACTATGAGTCCTAAGACTCAAGAAGAGAAAGATAAGATGGAAAGTATTCCATATGCTTCGGCTATGGATTCTATCATGTATGCTATGTGCACAAGGTCAGATGTCTACTATGCTTAAAGCATAAGGAGTAGATATCAAGCAATCCTGGAGAGAATCACTGGATTACAGTAAAGACCATTCTCAATTATTTGAGACGAACAAGAGATTTGTTTATGGTCTATTATGGAGGAGAGGAAGAACTAGTAATTAGAAGATATTTTTTTGCTAGTTTTCAAACTGATCAGGATGATCAGAAATCTCAATCAGTTGGGGCATGTCAAAGGCTCGGTGGTCAACCCAAACCCAAATGGATACACTTTTCAGCAGGGGCATGTCATTCTTCGGATAGTAAGCTATGTCTTTCCATTCAGCATAGGTTTCAGCTCAATGTTAAGATGGCTTCTGATATCACATAATGTCCCTTAAATGAATTTTTTATATTCATTTAGGGCTAAAGGGAGTAACAGTAATAAAATAGAGAATAAGATGCTTTTAACCATCTATAGTATAAATTAGAGTTGTCCACCTCACCATTGTGAACAATTCTATGAATAGCTCCAATGGTGGAATTTTTCATTTTGCTCTCACTATTTTATCCCTTTCCCATTTTGCCCTTAAATTTTTTTTTTTTAAATAAAAATAAAACGTGTCCTCGGACACGGGCTTAATTAAAAAAAAAAAAAAAAAAACAAACGTGTCCTCGGACACGGGCTTATTCTTAGTATATTATACACGAGTTGAATACCATATGAAATCCTCCTTTCTTTCATACAGAGCTCACTTCTCCTGTTGATTATCAAGTGACTATCATTCAACAAGTAGTTACAATTACTAAGCTTCTTATAATACAAACAAGTTCAATTGCATTTATTTTTATGCTTAGAAAATATCAACTGTACCTTGATTGGTGTGTAACTCTCTGTTGGCTAGTTATACAAACTATCTTGGATAACATTAATTTGTTCTTGTACAGAAATGGTTGTTTATTGAAGGATTGTACGGTCAATAACCGCACTTTATATCCTATTTTTAGTAATATGACATTTATTTTAGTACAAACCAAAATGAAAAGTGTGAATATATTCCGGAACGGAATGAGTATATGATAGTGAGACCGCATGCTCTCTCCATTTGAAAAGAAACTCCTATTTTGACTTTTCAAAGTCAATTTGATTACTATAAGCCTTCATGTACATGAGTGCAATTCATTTCATTTTTCCAGGCTATAGTTTAATGCAAAATCCTTGTGGGAACTACTACATACCACCTAGTGAAGACCCTTGAAATAGAAGAATTAACATTGATTTCCAGAAATGATATTCTGAACCATTATTGTTTAAATTAATGTAGTCCTATTTTTCGTAAATTAATGTAGTCGTATTTTTCGTAACTTGACCATGCTATATTTGGAATGACACATAAATGAAGGCCCTACAGCAGCTCAATTAGTAAAAGAACAAGACTAAAAAGAAGAATTTATGCAAATAGTTGAGATCAAACAAGACAGAAGACACCACTATTACTATTTTAAGGTGGAAAAAACTCCCATTGCAAAAACAGGGCCAAAATCATTCATATATAGCAAGGCTTTGTTCTGGTAAAAAAAAACGAGGCAGAAACCATCAACACTCATCAAGAAAACATATTCTACAAACGAAGCTAGATATACTTCACAAAGAAAAATAAAAAACAAGGGGATTTGATCTAGTGGGGATGAGTCCAATCCTTAAAGGAGCACCCTTTTTTTTGCATAAATTTTTTTTTTTTTTTTACAACGAGGAAATCAATTCAAGAATGAGAAGAGAATACAAGAAGTCTACGAGGCATACCCCGGAATAAAATCAAGAAAGTGTTGGGATGTGGAGTCAAAATCATGGATAAAGGAATCAAGAAGAAATTCGTCGAAGGGGACTGTCGAGCTGGGCGACCGCCCATGGTGGTGGTGGGCGACCGCCCAGTTGCACAGAAGGTATGGCTCGGGGATTTCCAACTTGGGCGACCGCCCATGGCGTGGTGGGCGACCGCCCACGTGACGGGGAGGATATTTCTGCAGCTGATTTGTTTCCTACTTTGACTAGATCTCCTCTTGCTTTGGTGATTCCTTTTGGTAGTAGTATTTGGGTAGAAAGAAGATTACTTTCTTGAGTAGGAATTCGAGTATTATTAGGATTTGATTTCTTGTTCCCTATAAATACATGTGATAGCCTAGAAATAAATTGTAACATCTGAAAATATTAGAGAGAATATTTTGGCTTGGCAGCGCCCCCGGACGTAGTTGTTGTTGCAACGAACCGGGTTAACAATTCTTGTGTGTTCCTTTGTGTGTGATTTACTTTTCGTGTGTGTTGCTCTTATTATTACTCCAAGCGTTGGGCCGTTCCGCTACGGTAATTCACAACAACTGGTATCAGAGCTTTGGTTCTGTCGAATCATTGCTTGGCATATCTTTTGCCATGGATTTCTTGGGAGCTTTGGAGGATGATAATAAGGTGTTGATCGAAAAGTTTGATGGGACGGATTTCAATTTTTGGAAGACACAAATCGAGGATGTTTTCTGGAACAAGGATTTGTATCTACCATTAAAAGAAAAGCCGGAGGACATAGAGGAAGCAAAATTCGAAATCTTGGATCGGAAAGCGTTAGGGCTTGTTAGGCAAACGTTGACCAAGGATGTGGCGAAGAATGTTTTGGAGGCGAAGACTACCATGGAGATGTTACAGATGTTGGCGAGCATGTACGAGGCACCATCGGCGGCGAATAAAGCTCATCTAATGAGGAAGCTGTTGAACATAAGGATGGTGGAGGGCATGTCGGCAACAAAGCATATAAGTGAATTCAAATCTACTGCGACCCAACTGTCTTCCGTGGCTGTTACTCTTGATGACGAGGTACTAGCGTTGATATTACTTTCTTCTTTACCGGAAAGTTGGGATACGACTGCGATAGCAGTTAACGTTTCAACAGGAAAAGTGAAGTTGAAGTTTTCGGATGTCGTTGATGTGATTCTTGGCGAAGAAATTCGTAGAAAGAGCAAGGGAGGGACATCGGGGCTAGCACTAAATGTCGGTGAACTAAATGTCGGTGAAAAGAGTAAGGGTGGCAAGAAGGTGATTACTTGCTACGATTGTGGGGAGAAGGGGCACTTTAGGAGAAGTTGTCCGAAGCGGTCAGGCAGAGCGAAGGAATTGAATGTTGCTGAAGAGATAGCGGATGCATTAATCTTGGGTGGGAGCAGTTCAACAGATTCGTGGGTTTTGAATTCGGGCTCGACGTTTCATTCATGCACCAGTGCAGAAAGAATGGAGCGATGCGTTCGGGTGATTTTGGGGTTGTTCGTTTGGGAAATAATAATCCTGTCAAGGTCATTGGAAAGGGGGTTGTTCGGGTCAAAGCAACGGATGGGACTGTTTTGCGGCTACGTGATGTGCGACATATTCCGGATTTGAAGAGGAACTTGATTTTCATAAGGCAACTTGATAAGGAGGGTTGTGTGGTGACCTTCGGTTGTGGGACATGGAAGGTAAACCGCGGAGCTAGCTTGGTGGCTCGTGGCTCGTGGCGGCGTGGAAAATATGTTATATACCACATGCAACATGAGTCGTTGGGGGAAACGAAGGCGCATCCCAATGATGAATGGTGGTGGCCGAGATCGCCATGGTGGGAGAAATTTCACTAAACGGTATGTTGGTAGAGAATTGGGTAATGAAGTCGGCCGACGCGGAGCCAATTTGGCCAATATGGGAGCGGGATCTAGAACGGTGATGCGATGGGTTGCAAAGAACACACAAAGGTTCCAAGCTTGTGATTGTGTGGGGCACGTGGATTCGCGCTGTTCAGGATCGATAGTTAGCAAGCAAGTGAGCGGGAATGTGCAGGGAGGATCATTCGGAATGAAGACTCGGAGCATGGTAGAACCGACAGTTATGTTGAAGCGTAGCTCAGCTTCAACTCACTTGGATAACTAGACAAGAGGCCGGGCGCTACCAACGCAATAGCTGGCCACTGGAATTTGTTTCAAGAGAGGTATCATGGATGGTTTGTCTCCAGGTGGGAGATTGTTGGGATGTGGAGTCAAAACCATGGATAAAGGAATCAAGAAGAAATTCGTCGAAGGGGACTGTCGAGCTGGGCGACCGCCCATGGTGGTGGTGGGCGACCGCCCAGTTGCACAGAAGGTATGGCTCGGGGATTTCCAACTTGGGCGACCGCCCATGGCGTGGTGGGCGACCGCCCACGTGACGGGGAGGATATTTCTGCAGCTGATTTGTTTCCTACTTTGACTAGATCTCCTCTTGCTTTGGTGATTCCTTTTGGTAGTAGTATTTGGATAGAAAGAAGATTACTTTCTTGAGTAGGAATTCGAGTATTACTAGGATTTGATTTCTTGTTCCCTATAAATACATGTGATAGCCTAGAAACAAATTGTAACATCTGAAAATATTAGAGAGAATATTTTGGCTTGGTAGCGCCCCCGGACGTAGTTGTTGTTGCAACGAACCGGGTTAACAATTCTTGTGTGTTCCTTTGTGTGTGATTTACTTTTCGTGTGTGTTGCTCTTATTATTACTCCAAGCGTTGGGCCGTTCCGCTGCGGTAATTCACAACAGAAAGCAAATATGCACTAGAAATCAATCCTATGAGAAGGATACAAAGTAAATAGAATACGGTAAACTGCAAGCTTAACTCTAGAAATGATATCCGCCGGGATAACACCATCACCATCAAAAGCAATACTATTACGGGCTTTCCAAATGTCATTAACCATCACCGAGAAAGCGAGCAAAACGGCCTTTGATCTCAAAGATTTACCACCATGCTCCTTCTTGATCCACTTAATACAACTCACCAAAGTAGACATCCGCCTCCTTACCTCCAGCCAAGAACGAATAGAGTTCCAAACCGCCTTGGTGAAAGAGCAAGAGAAAAATAAATGGTTATGAGACTCCACTTCCCTCTTACAAAACACGCATGAAACATCTTCCAAATTCATATAGGAAAGAGAATCCCTAGTCGCCAGTCGGTTCCAACATGAAAGCCAAACAATGAATGAAAACTTAGGAGGAATGAAAGATTTCCAAATAAGCTTCATCCACGGTCGCTGAACATGATGAGACCGGAAGATATCATAAACCATAGATGAATCTAACTTGCTGCCCACACAACAATTTTGAAGGCCCAAGATAGTAGCATCTCGACCTCCAAAAATGAAAAAGAGCCTATCTCGAATACCACACAACTTCTTGATGAGAAAAGAGTCTCTATCACGAGAAACATAATCCCAAAAAGAAATACCACGAAGATAATAATCCTTGACAAACTTTACCCAGATGGAATCCACATCCGAATGAAACCTCCAAAGGGAACGAGAAAGTAAAGCAATGTTCCACACCTTGATATCCATTAGGTCGAGACCACCCTCCTCCTTTGGGGAGCAGATTCTATCCCAAGCAACCCGAGCATGCCGCCCTTCCCAAAAGAAATGAATACAAGAAGAACGGATCTTGTCAAGAACCGCCGAATGTAATGGGAAGACTTGAAACCAAAAGCCTTCCACTCCCTGAATAACTGATCTAATAAGCTCCACCTTACCCGCATAAGAGAGAGACTTTTGTCCCCACTTCTGAATATAGGAATCAATGGCATCAGTGAACGGAGCAAAATCTTTGACAGAAACCTAAGTTGGAGCCAATAGAATACCCAAATACCGAACCGGGAAAAAGCCTTCAACAAATCTGACCCGATTCATAATATCCAACCGAACGACATCCGAAACTCCCGTCAAATAAATGAAAGACTTGGAAGGATTTAAGGCCAGCCCAGAGACGGCTTCAAAAGCTTCCAAACAGTCCATAAGAACCGATACCGAGGCTAAGTTACCATACGAAAAAGCATGAGGTCATCCGCAAAAGCAAGATGAGAAATGTGAGAATCATTACACTTAGGATGGAATTTAAAACCCCCATCTTCCGTCTTGACCTTCAGCATCCTAGAAAGATATTCCAAGCATAGAATGAACAAATAAGGAGACATAGGGTCCCCTTGACGAAGCCCCCACTTCCCTTCAAAATAACCATGCAAGCTGCCATTAATGGAAACCGAGAAAGAGGAATGACAAACGGAAGCAAGAATCCAAGTAACAAATCTGTCCGGAAAGCCCAAACACCTCAAAACTTTCTCAAGAAAACTCCAAGAGACGGTGTCAAAAGCTTTGCGGATATCAATCATCAACATGCAAGAAGGGGTACACCTCTTCCTGTTATAGCCTCGAACAAGCTCTTGGGCAACAAAGATATTGTCGACAATGTTCCTCCCAGAAACAAAAAGCCCCCTGGGCCTTATCAATCAAAGATGGAAGGACGCCGGCCATACGGTTAACTAATATCTTAGAAATGATTTTGTGAAAGACATTAGTTAACCCAATAGGCCGGAAATCAGAAGCAGTAGGAGCGGTGGCAGCTTTTGGGATTAAGACGATGTTGGTATGATTCCATTGTTTCAAGAGAGAACCCGTGGCGAAAAAATCATGGACTGCACAACACACGGCAGTACCCACCACATTCCACCGAGCCTTGAAAAATCCAGCAGTGAACCCATCCGGACCAGGGGCCTTTTCACTACCAATATCAAAGAGCGCCTCCTTGATTTCAATGTCAAGGAGAGGAGCCATGAGAACATCCGAATCACCAGGCCCAAGAAGAGGACCATTCAGAATAATTGAATCATCAATATCTTCCACTTGTCTTTCAATGCCAAATAACGATTTATAGAAATCCACAAGAATATTAGCAACTTCAGCCACGGAAGTTGTGAGAGAGCCATCACTTTTTACTATATGTGATATAGATTTTCGGCCATTGTCTCTCTTAATGAGACTGTGAAAATACTTGGAACCACGGTCACTCTCCACTAAATACTTACAACTCGACTTTTGGGCAATAAAGCTCCTCTCCGCATTTAGAAGGAAGGATGCCTTCTTACGGAGATCTTGACAAATCATTTTCAAATCATCGTTGAGAGGATCTGCCATGTGATTAACAATAGCTGCTTTAAAATCTGAATTTGCCGCCCGAGCCTTCTCAAATATGCTCCCAAAATTCAAGGCTTTAAGAGGGCCTTTTAAAGCTTTCAATTTAGAGAATAAAATCTGTTGTGCCGTGCCATTATATTCACTACACCATACATTCTTCAATCTGTCATCAAAGGATGGGTGATCGAGCCACATTGTAAAAAATTTGAACGGCCTAGATCCCTTCAAAACATTAGGGCCCAAAGAAACAAGAACCGGGCAGTGATCACTCACGGGCTCCATAGGCAAAAAAGAGGCCAAACAATCCAAGCCAATAGAACCCCAAACATCATTGATAAGAACTCGATCAAGTTTTGACCAAATCGAACCGTTTGTCCATGTATAAAATGGACCAATAGACGGAGCATCTACAAGGCCCAAAGACATTCGAAAAGAAGATAAATCCCGGATATCATAAGGCCGTAACGGGAACCCGCCAACCTTGTCATTTTGAGACGAGTAGCAATTGAAATCACCCAATACCATCCAAGGCAAAGAAATGGAAGAGCCCAATGTAATAAGGTGATTCCAAAGCACACTTCTCTCCAAGATGGAATAGACCGGATAAACAAATGTAACATAAAAAGTGACCTGTGTAACCTTGCAATGGACTTGAAAATGGATATGTTGAGGACCAATTTCAAGAGCATTGCAAGAAACACGGGAAGAGTCCCATAGCACAGTCACACGCCCACCGTCAATGTAGTCATGATTTGTGCAGAATTTCCAACCCGGAAAACGGGAGGAAGAGAAAGCACCAAAACGAACTTTAGAAGCCTTAAACTCTAAAAGGCACAAAATCGAAAGAGAATAAACAGAAGCGAATTTACTCACTATATGCTGCGTGGCCGAGTGAGAGGAGCGACCACAAAGCCCCCTAACATTCCAAGATAGGATCTTCATTGGGAAACCAAGGAGGATTTAGCCCCTCCGCGCTTCTTTGATCCCTTTTTACCCACCACCGGGATCCATGTGGTATCATTATCCCCTTCAATACCAGCATTACCAGCCATTCCATTCACCTTTCCAGCCGAATCAGAGGCTCCAGCACCATGATCATTCAGCTCGGCATTTGCAGCTGAACCAGTCCCAAAAACAGACCCAAAAACATGCATATTGGGCTCATGAACTGGAATAGAAACGTCTCGGTATTCCATTGACCCCTCAGCGTTCAAGACATCAAATCTGTTCTTGTTGGGACGAGAATTAGATGAAGAAGGAACAGATTTGGGAACAGATTTCTGTGCAGAAAACTGAACAGAATTCTGGGCAGAATTTTGAGCAGTTTTCGGAGCAGAAGAAGAGGGAGCTTTACCTTTGTTTTCGACTCTCTTCTTGGGCACATAAGCTTTGATTGGTCTAACATCCCCAATAGGCTCAATACCATTAGCTGCGGAAGTGTCCAAGTGCAGTTTAGGACACTTGAAGAAGTTATGGCCAAACTTCTTACACTCGCAACAGAAGTCCGGATAATGCTCATAAGCAACCTTTTGCACATACTTTCTATCGTTGGACATTTTCACCCCAAATTCAAGCACCGGAGGCTTACTCACGTCCACTTCAATAAGACAACGAGCGAAATTCATCTTGGTTCTATCCTTGGTAACTTTATCCGTATACAACGGAAGTCCCACTTTTGATGACAATTTGCTAAGCCCGGAAACACTCCAAACAGATGGAGGGACGTCCTTAAGTTGAACCCAAGTAGGGACCTTCATAAAGAGATCGTCCGTAAGTAAAACACCATCATCAACCTTCTTTAACATTAGCGTTTTGCCATAAGTCGTGTATGGCCCTCCCTGTAGAACCAAGGCCCTATCATTCTCGGTTTTGAACTTGAAGACGGTCCATCCTTTCCCATAAGGCATCACACGGCAGCCAACCATCCAACCATTGACAATGGAATTGAGAGCGATACGACCGGGAAATGGACCGGTGAAGCAACCAATCAAACAATAACCCCAAGAGGCTTCAACTGGGATTTCATCGTTTTCGTCTAAGACTACATCATCTTCCGATGTATCATAGTGTTGTAATTGGAAACCATTCCCCTCAACCCTGTTTTCTTTGAAGATGCCTGCGAAATTCAGTTTGACATTACCAGCTGCATGGACAACCTTGGAAGCCACGGCATCTTTGGAGTTATCACCCATATGCCCATTCGGATTACTGCCTTGAAAACCCTCCTTGGAAATAACACCAAGCAGTCCGGATACATTTCCAAGCACTTTGGAAACTCCAACAGTCCCAACCATGCGGCTTTCAGAATTACTGGTAGCATTGGAGGATCCGCCACCCTCCACCACCGGATCCACTCCATCACCACCACCACCACCGGTGGTTCCAGCCGCAAGATGGACAACATCACTACCTTGTCCAGAATTTGTTACAGCCGCATGTTGAACAACATGATTGGAACCAATTCCTTTCTCATTCAATTCAGCAATCTTAGCATTGAGACTCTCATTCCATTCAACGATCTTAGCCTTGATACCATCATCCACAAACTTAGAAAGATCAACCCTATGATCACTAGGGACAGCAACCGAAACAGAAGGATCAATGGATGAAGGAATCATGTTTTCAATATCGGCTTCTTCCACTTCAAAATTTAATTTTTGTGGCTTACGCCGCTTCATTCGTTTATCCGTGGTCACCCTGACCACCTTACCACCACCCTTCGTAGTCTTCGTAGTCTCCTCCTTCCCCATGGAAGAATTGATGAAACCAAAGAACTTGAATCACAAGTGAAGGCCAAAAGCCTTCACGGCAGTAACAAAATTGAGCCAAGAATCGGATTAAAACAATTGTAATTAAGAAACAAGAATCAAAGATGAAGATGATTGATAATAGAATCCAAATAAAAACAGAAGAAATCATGAAAATGTAGAGAGAGAATCGGCCAAGAGAAGGAGCATCTAGGGAGAGAAAAATCCTAGAGAGAGAAAATCTTCTCTCTAACTCCTATTCAGGAAAATCCTTAAAGGAGCACCCTAGTACAAAGGGGGAGGGGAAATACAATATATATCAAGAATATGAATTGTATCTCATTTTACAATTTAACATACCTTTAATGAATAGAAAAATGAATATACATGAAACTAACCTTCACATCCCCAAATGTCTAAAGTGCAATATTTACTTAACCGCGTACCCAAAGACAACTATTAGATTATTATTGTTTTGCATTAAAAGGAATTTCTTGAAGTTTAATTTGCTAAGATACAACTCAATGGTAAATACAATTTAATGTTACATAATGAAACTGTACGTTGTCAGGGGCGGAAGGGACGAGCAGGTGTCATGATACCCACTCGTTCCTTATTGAATCCGCTCCTGTATATAACAACATACTTGTCAATGCTCTTCCAGAACCTTGCGTTCTTAATGTAAAGGTTCTTTATGTACACTTATAGCTTATACATCATTGTACTAATATGGTTTTCTATTGAGTTGTATTCACAGGGAAAGACAAAGGACCTTAGCGAAAGAACTATACACCCGAGTAGTTTTTTATCCAACTGTTCAACAAAATTTTTGATCTAGTTGTAGGACATTCAGTTTTCTCATTTACTTTATATACATGTTCAAACAAAAAAAAAATGGCAGGATAAACTGTTTTATACACAATTCCTTTCCCATATTTACATGCTGCAAATGAGATCCAAGTCTATGAATTTGGAAGTCACAGCAGTCCAAATGAATCTTATCACTTGTTAAGATATGGTATATCTGGCTCAATATGGGTTGCACCTAATTCATAAGGACGGTAGTGACTTTCGAAGTCATATGCACTGAATGTAAGTAGTTGGTCTCACTATATCAAAAAGAAATTTAGTATCTAAAACTTATTTACAGACTGATAGCCACTTTATTATTTACACACCTTTCAAGTAAGAGTTCGGTCCCAAGAATGAGCTCCATATGAAAGAGAGGAGATGAGGGAAAAAAAAAAGAAGTTCTCCATGACATGAGTGGTTTAGAACCTTTCTCTATTATAAGGTAAAGATTTTGGTCATGAAGCCAAACTTTGCTTTCATGTACCACCCATCTCATGATTTCAAGGGGTTCCTCTCTTTCCCTTCCCTCTCCTAAATGGTTTAGAATATTTCTATATTGTATGGTATTGATTCTTATCTCTCTTTGTTACTATTACATCTTAGTATCAATTGCTCTCGCCTAAACTAGGGGAGATGACCGTTGACCAGCCCGTGCAAAATAACATATCTAATATGTTGGTTTTGTTTGTTAATCCAATGCATTTTTGTTGGATTTAAGGCTTCTACAAAGCTGAAAATCCACAAAGACAGTAGCAAAATAACTCAGATAAGTATGAAAAACTGCTGTGTTTTATTCTCACAACTGCCTATGCTCAAATAGAGAAATGAACAACTGGAATCCTAAAAATCTGGTTGCTATCCACTAACACACCCACTACTTACTAATAAATAGCAACTACTTAATTATTTTGCTAAAAAGTAGCAACAACTAAAATATAAACAGAAAATGCCTAGAGACTAGGTCTTGAAGCAGCAACTTAAAGCAGAATTTTAGATAAACTTCAACACTCCTCCTTGCTTGAGTTGCTGCATATGCCAAGCTTCTCTCTCAGAAATTCAAACTTGCTTCTAGGTAAGGCTTTAGTGAATATGTCTGCTAACTGAACTTCCGTCTTGCAATGCTTCAACTTAACTAATCCTTCCTTTTGCACTTCCCTGAGAAAGAACAACTTAATATTGAAATGCTTGGTCTTCCCATGAAAAACTGGATTGTTAGAGATCGAAATAGCAGCTTGATTATCCACAAATATTTCTGTACACACTTCTTGCTTCATCCCCAGATCAGTAAGCACCTTTCGAAGCCATAAGGCTTGATTTGCAGCAGCAGTGGCAGCAATGAACTCTGCCTCAGCTGTGGATTGTGCCACTAACTCTTGCTTCTTGCAACACCAAGAAAACATTCCCGAACCAAGGCTGAAACAATAGCCAGATGTACTCTTCATATCATCAACACAACCAGCCCAGTCACTATCTGAATAGCATTGCAATCCATACTCCAGGCCAGCAGTGAACTTGATTCCATAGTCTATCGTTCCCTTAACATACCTCAAGACTCTCTTGGCTGCTCTAAGATGAGTCTCAGTTACCTGATTAGTGAATCGTGACAAGAGACTTGCTGCATGCGAGAATATCGCTTGCGATTAAATACATTAGACAACCAACTAAACTTTTGTACAGACCTTCATCAACTCTGTCAGCTTCATCAAGCTTGCTCAACTTCTCCTTTTGACACATAGGAGTAGACATGCTCTTACAATCCTCCATTTTGAACTTCTTTAATACTTCCTTGGCATATTTCTTTTGGCAAATGAAGATCAGATCCCTTTTTTGTCTAATCTCCATACCAAGAAAATATGACATCTCTCCAAGATCTGTCATCTCAAAGGAACTCATTATGTCCCTTTTGCATTCTTCAACAAGCTTAGCATTGCTTCTGTTACTAACAAATCATCAACATATAAAGAGATGATAACAAAATTGACTTCATCACCTTTGATATATAGAGTTGCTTCACTTAGGCATCTTCACGAAGCCTAACTCAATCAAATGCTCATTAATTTTGCTATACCGGGCCCTCTGAACTGCTTTAAACCATACAATGCCTTCTTAAGCAAATAGACATCCGTTTCACGTCCTTGCACAAAATACCCTTCGGGTTGCTCACGTATATCTCCTCCTCAAGGTTACCATTTAGAAAAGCAGACTTAACATCTAGTTGGTACACTTTCCAACCCTTTTGAGCAGCTAAAGCAAGCAATAATCTGATGGTATCCAATCTAGCTACAGGAGCAAAAGTATCTGAGAAATCAACACCATATATTTGAGCGTACCCTTTAACAACAAGTCTTGCTTTGTGCTTGTTGATGGAGCCATCAGCATTCAGTTTCGTTCTGAACACCCACTTCACTCCTATCACTTTTACGTCCTTTGGCCTTTTCACTAGCCTCCAGTGCGGTTCTTCTCAATCATGGTTAGCTCCTCCTTCATTGCCGCTCTCCATTTTGGATCCCTTTCGGCATTCCACGTAATCTGAGGCTCAGAAGCTGCAACATTGCATCTCTGGTAGACATCAGAGAGCAATCTTGTGCCTCTAACAGGTTCATGATCCACCAACTCTTCTTCATTCAGCTCAGTGCCTCTAACAGGTTCATCATCATCGACCAACTCTTCTTCATTCAGCTCAGGAAGTGAAGTTGGTTTTGCTTCAGCCCAATCCCACTTGTCATTTTCCATGAAGTGCACATCTCTACTTACCATAAACTTCCTTGTTTGTGGCTGGAAAATTCTATAAGCCTTTGAGATTGTCTTTGTACCCCAAAGATTCCAACTTGACCTTCTTGTCAAGTTTGTCTCTCTTTATACGTGGAATATACACAAAACAAACACATCCAAACACTTTGAGATTTTTCAAAGAAGGTTTATAACCATACCAAGCTTCAAATGGTGTCTTTCCTTCTTGCCTTAGTTGGTAGCTGTTAAGTAGAAAAAGCGAAGTATTTGCGGCCTACGCCCAATACTCCTTTGGCAATTCCTTCTCATGAAGCATACACCTAGCCATCTCCATGATAGTTCTATTCTTTCTCTCACTCACTCCATTTTGTTGAGGAGTGTATGGGCTGTAAATTGATGCTCAATCCCGGCTTCTTCACGTAACGTGTTGAATTGATTTGAAGTATACTGCGTGCCGTTATCGGATCTTAGCATACGAAGCTTGCAACCACTACTGAGCTTCTATCCATTGCTTGAACCTCCGTAACACACCCGCATGACTTGGACTTGAACACGATAAAATATATCCAACACATCCTTGTATAGTCATCTATGAAGGCTATAAAGTACTACGCCATTCGGCGAAGGAGTTTTGGACCGTAAAGGTGCGTGTGAATCGAGTACTGACCTTTTAGAGGCTCTCCAAGTTGCTCGCTTGAAAGGAAGTCTTGCTTGTTTCCCAAATTGACAAGCCTTTCGGCAAGCTAACTTCTAGCGAGGCGGCCCCTTAACCAACTCTTTCTTCGCAAATTCAACACTGCGGCATGATGGAAATGACCCAATCTCTTATGCGAAATCTACGCTTGACACTTAGTAGCTTGATAGGTGCTTGCTCATCCAAAGGATCTAATTCAAAGCTCTTTCCTTTCATGTTAACTTTGAACACATCAACACCTTCGAGTCTTTGATCAAGCACTTCTTGTCTTCAAAGATTACTTTGAAATCTCGTTCTAATAGGCGACCAACACTAAGCAAATTTTGATTAATGTTAGGTACAAATAACACATCCTTAATTAACTTTGTACACGAGCAACTTTCAACGGCTATTGTCCCTTTCCTTATTGCTATGCACTCTCCATCGCCTATTCGACTTTAGAGATATATGTTGAGTCAAGCTCTTTGAAGAGATCTTTATCAAATGTCATGTGGTTGGTGCGGCCACTATCGACAAGCCACTTGTCACTAGAACTACTTGTAGAAAAGCAAGTTGCCACAAAGAGCTGCTCCTCCTCTTCCTCGTCTGCAACTTGAGCTATATTTTTCTTCTCCTGCTGGCGATTGCTCTTACAAATCTTTTGATGATGCCCCCATTGTCGACACTTCTCACACTTCACATCGGGCCTTCTCCAACATCTAAAAGGAGCATGACCTTTCTTCCCACGTGCTTACAAGGAGGAAAATCTACCTTGGAACCTCCGGTAGTGCTTGAAGAACCTCCGATAGTGCTTGAAAATTCAGCACTTCCACTTTCCTTCTTGTTCTTGATTCTTCTTCCCCTTGCTTCCTTGGCTAACCTGCACTTTTGCTTGCAATGCCCCTTCTACATACCCTCATTCCTCATCGGTCTTCTCTGTTCTTGTGCACCAATGCACTCAAGAGCTCTGCAAGGCGAGCTTTGACATATCTTTAGTATTCTCTAATGAGGAAATAGTGGTTTCAAACCTCTCGGGAATAGTTACAAGCATCTTCGGACTAATCTAGAATCGGGAAGTTCGGTGCCAAGCAATCGACATTGTTGGCAATCTTTGGACGACCTTTTGAATACTCCTTGATGGTTTGAGAATCCTTCATCTTCACCATCTCGAATTCCTGATTAGATTCAGCACTTGCATGCCTTTAATCTTCTCATCACCTTCATATTCTTCCTTGAGAAAGTTCCAGACCTTAAATGCTGACTTCATGGTCATGACTCTCAAGAATATCTCGGATGACACGAGAAAATAGAGTGGCCCTTGCCTTCGACTTCCTTGTCTTCTTCTCCTTGTGATTCTTGAATTGTGCCATTGTTGGGTTTTCTGGTAATTCGGGAACTTCATACTCCTCCTCAACAGCTTCCCAGAGATCATTTGCCTCCAGATGAGCCTCCATTCTTGCAGCCCAAACATGGTAATTTTCCCCATCAAACACAGGTGGTGCTATTGATGTAAAGGGGATTTGAGAATCCATAAAAGAAGATAGGTGTTTAGGTGGGGTTTCTCTCACTCACAAGTCCCTCAAGAAGAGTGCTTTGATACCAATTTGTTGGATTTAAGGCTTCTACAAAGCTGAAAATCCACAAAGACAGTAGCAAAATAACTCAGATAAGTATGAAAAACTGCTGTGTTTTATTCTCACAACTGCCTATGCTTAAATAGAGAAATGAACAACTGGAAATCCTAAAAATCTGGTTGCTATCCACTAACACACCCACTACTTACTAATAAATAGCAACTACTTAATTATTTTATTAAAAAGTAGCAACAACTAAAATATAAACAGAAAATGCCTAGAGACTAGGTCTTGAAGCAGCAACTTAAAGCAGAATTTTAGATAAACTTCAACAATTTTAGCATATACTCCCTCCGTCCCACTATACTTGACACTTCTTTCCATTTTGGGCCGTCCCACTATACTTGACACCTTCCAAAAATAACCAAGTTTTTATATTTTTATATTCACTCTACCCCACCACTCATTCTCTCTCTTCATTTTCTACCACACATTTATTCAACCAACACTACTATTTACCCCACTCATTCTCTCTCTTCATTTTCCACCACACATTTTTTTTTATTTTATTCTTTTTCCTTGGTTTTTGAACCCACCCCTTGGGTGTCTAGTATAGTGGGACGGAGGGAGTATATATATATATATATATATATATATATACTCCATCCGTCCTGCACAAGGGTTCATCTTTCCCTTTTGGGACGTCCAGGACCAAGAGTTCATTTCCAAAAAAGGCAAGTTTTTGAATATATTAATACCCTTATCATCTTCATATATTTACAAAAAAACCATTCATTATATCCTTATACATTCTCTCTCCTATTTTCTACCACACATTTAACTACTATTCCTCCCACTCATTCTCTCTCCTATTAAATATTTTTAACTTTTACATTCTCTCTCCTATTCCCTACCACACATTTAACTTTTACATTATCTCTCATATTTCCTACCACACATTTAATTACTATTTCCTATCTCACATTTAACTTTTATTCATTTTTTAAAAAATTTCTTAAGAAGCGTGAAATTCCTCCCATATACCCTTGGTCGGGGACGGAGAGAGTATATATATATATATATATATATATATATATATATATATATACTCCCTCCGTCCCATTAATAACTTCACTTTTTGCCAAAACGTGTGTCCCGTTAAAAGCTTCACCTTTCCTAAAATGGCAAAGAATATTTACTATTCCACCCACTAATTCTCTCTCCTACTTTACTTTTACACTCACAACACTTTTCAAATTTACTATTCCCTCCACTCATTCTCTCTCCTATTTTACTTTTATACTCACAACACTTTATTCTCTCTCCTATTTTCCTTAATTTGCGTGCCAAACCTAAAATGGTGAACTAATTAATGGGACAGAGGGAGTATATATATATATATATATGATCATGCATCCAAAACTCGATAGAACAATGTACACATGGAATTGTTTCGGTGACATGTAGCTATAACATTGAATCGGGGGCGTGTGCCCTCCGACTGCATAGCAGTCCACTACCACAAACAACCAAGATGTCATCCTCGGGCGATGGACAACCACATGATTTAGGGAAATTAAATGACCAAAGAGCAGCCGTGCCTTGCCAAAATCTGAGTCATCCATCTCGAGGTCAACAACAGACCAAATTTATGTGGATTTGGACTGCTATGTACTTCAACTATAGAGGCCCCGAATTCAGAAAACATAGCTCACAATGAAAAGTACAACGCAAAATAGGCAGAGTTCAAAATACCAGAACAACAGACGGATCAAAAAGTTCATGTACTTGAAGACAAAGCATTTTGTTATGAACAAATAACTATAAAGATGTATAAGCATATATCAAGACAGATCTAACCAAATAAAGTTTCAAGATCATGCAACCAAAGAATACATATAAATCAGTGTGTTAACAATAGAGGACAAGAAAATATAAAACAGCAAATGAAATACTTATCTCTAATGAGTGGTAGTATAACCATAGGAATGGGCTCTTGTTCTCTAGTGGGCCTGTTGTTCTTCGGATAGTAAACGATATCTTTCCTTCTTTCAACTCCCAAAAATATCACCTGAAAGGCCTTTAGAAAATTTTCATTACGCAATAGTTGAGATCAAACAAGACAAACAAACAAACAAAGAAGATACAACTATTTTAAGGTGGAAAACCTCCCCCATTGAAACCCACAGGGACTAAATTGTTGTTCATTAATACAACAAGGCCTTGCTCAGGTAAAACAGGAGGCAGAAACCATCAATACCAATCAAGAGAACTTATTCAACACAAGAAGCTAGATTTACTTCATGGAGGACTTCTTTCTTTCCGTCCTCTCCTTTCTTCAATACAGAGCTCTTTCCTTCTTTCAACTCCCATAAATATCACCTGAAAGGCCTTTAGAAAATTTTCATTACACAATAGTTGAGATCAAACAAGACAACCAAACAAAGAAGATACAACTATTTTAAGGTGGAAAACCGAAACCCACAGGGACTAAATTGTTGTTCATTAATACAACAAGGCCTTGCTCAGGTAAAACAGGAGGCAGAAACCATCAATACCAATCAAGAGAACTTATTCAACACAAGAAGCTAGATTTACTTTCTCCGTCCCTAAATGAATGTCTAATTTTCCATGATAACAGTACATAGAATTACTTTCCAATGGTCATATTGAACACTTTTAGAAGACTTCTCACTTTGGAAGCCTCCTACATTGGTTAACATGACAGCAAGAAATTAATTTATACATGTGGTTTGATTTCTGCGGTGTGTCAATACCATTGTTCTTCCTAATCATGGCTCATGTGACCATATATTTTCAACATAATTCAATTGTCAAGCTTTGGTAAAGCAATAAGAAACAGTACACATAATGATGCAGAGTGATCGAAAGCTACTATCAAGAATATGAATCGTATCTCATTTTACAATTCGACTTACCTTTATCGAATTGAAAAATGAAAATATCTGAAACCCTTTCTCTAAAATGTCAACTATCAACCTCACATCCCTAAAAGCCTAAAGTGTAGTATTATTTATTTAACTACATACCCTGAGGACAAAAGTAATAGAAATTTGTATTTTGCATTAAAAGAAATTGCTTAAAGAATTATTTGCTAAGATACAATTCAATGTCACATAATGAGAATGTTGTAAGTGTATGCAGGGGCGGATCCACTAAGGGACGAGCGCCCACTCGTTCCTTGTTGAATCTGCCCCTGTATATAACAACATACTCGTCATGGTTCTTCCAAAACCTTGCATTCTTTATGTACACTTGTAGCTTATACATCATTATATTGATATGGTTTTTCAATTGAGCAACCTTAGCAAAAGAACTATGCCCCCTATTATTTTTTTATCCAACTGTTTAACTACATTCTTGATCCAGCCGTAGCGCATATGCATAACAACAACAAAGCCTTAGTCCCAAAATAATTTGGGGTCGGCTAACATGAATCCTCATATGTCATCATGAAAAAAAAATAATAATAAAAAATAAAAATAAAAATACATAAATAAATAAAAAAAATAATAATAATAAAAATAAAAAAAATAAATAAACAAATAAATAAATAAACATACAAATCAAAAAAAAAAAAAAAATCAACCCCCCACATGGATTTTTGCCCTCCACTCCGGCCTCTTCAACACCATAGCGCATATGCATGTTCAAAAAAAAAAACTGGCAGTATAAACTGTTTTTACCTATTATGCTAGGACACTTTGGTTTATCTGGCCGGACCCTTGTCAACAAAACTAAATTAGGAGTGCCCGACACGGGTATGGCGGGGTAAACCAAAGAATCCGAGCATCAGAGACTTTTACACACGATTATTGTGCCCTTCCCATATTTACATGTTGCAAATGAGATCCAAAGCTTATGAATTTGGAAGTCACAATATGGTTTAATCGTTGCACCTCATTCATTTGGACGGTGGTGACTTTCGAAGTCATATGCATTGAATCGCCACCAAATGTAAGTACTTGGTCCCCCAATATGCCTCTAGAAAGTAAAAAAAGCTGTATTGCTAAGCAAATGATTAATATGCCTTTAAGACACATGATAGATTTTGCTTTCCGCTTTCAAAATGACATTATGTAACAAACATACTAGAGATGAGTAGTTTTAAAAGAGCTATTTTAACTCTATGTGGTGTACAATATATGCGACCTAGATATTGTGTGTTTAGTATGCTTAGGCTATTGGCAGTTGCCAAGACCATCCCCCTTGGACCGGGCCTAAGAAGAGCTATGATTTATACTTTTTATACTTCCACATTCTCAGTAAAGAGTTTTAGTTTGACTTTTTTAAAGGCAATTTGACATTTTCTTATTTGAAGTTTGGCATAAAATTATAACCATTTTTTATGAAACACAAACAATATACTTGAATAGGTTTATACAAAATCTTCCTTAAAATGATCAAATTAACCTTGAAAGGTCAAAATATGATTATTCTTATTAAATGGAGGAAGCATATGATCTTACGATCATATACATTTCGAAATTACACTAGATATTTTCTAATCTTAAAGATAAATGAAGTTGCTGAGTTCCTTTGACCTATTTTTATCAAAAATAAATTTTATATCTAAAACTTCTTAATAGATTGATAGACACTTTATCATCTGCACAACATTCAAATATGAGTTCATCCCAAGAAAGCTCCATATGAAAGAGTGGACATGAGGGAAAAGAAAGAAGTTCTCCAAACCTTCCTTTCATCTTAGTATCAATTGCTCTTGCCTAAAATTTCTAAACTAGTGGAGATGACTGGAATCAGGCCCGGCATAAGGGAGGGAGGTCTAAGCAAATGTTTAGGGGCCAAGCTAGCTAGGGGCTCAGTCTCTAAGTTCAATATATTGTACACCAATTGTAATGTTTTAACTCGTGCAAAAAAACATATCTAATATGTTGGTTTAGTTAGTTAATCCAATTCATTTTTAGTAAATATATAGTCATACATCCAACTCGATAGATCAACGGGCACAAGCAATTATTTCGGTGACAAACCTTGTAGCTATAACATTGAATCGGGAGAATGCAATCAGACTGCATAGCAATCCACTACCACAAACATCCAACCCCAAACATCCAAGATCACATCTTCAAGCGTTGGACAGCCACATAATTTTGGGGAGTTAAATGACCAAAGTGCGCCTTGCCAGAATCTATCTGGGTCATCTATCTTCAGATCAACCGACCAAATTTTTGGGGATTTGGACTGCTATGCAATTCTACCACAGATGCCCCAAATTCAAAAATCATAGCTTGCGAAGAAAAGTACAACGCAAATGTATCAAGACAGATCTAACCAAATAAAGTTTCAAGATCAAGCAAAGAATGAATATATATAAATCAGAGTGTTAATAATAAAGGACTAGAAAACATAAAACAGGGAATGAAATACTTATCGCTAATGAGTAGTAGTATAGCCATAGGAATGGGCTGTTGTTCTCAAGTGGGCCAGTTCTTCTTTGGCTAATTCTCAAGTGGGCATGTTGTTCTTCGAATAGTAAGTGATATCTCTCCATGCAGCACCAGTGCGGTACAGGTTTGAGCTCATTCTCAAGTTAGCTTCCGATATAAAGCATCTACTCCCTCCGTCCCAAAATGAATGTCAAAAAAATAATTCAAATTTGCTCTTGATCAAGAGCAAATTTGAAATTTTTTTGGACATTCATTTTGGGATAGAGGGACTACAAATCTGACTAGGCAAAATCCATCAATACTATAAGATGTAACAGTAAGAAAAGAGAGAATAAGATGTTTTTTACCATATACGATACACAAGGGGTGAATACCATGTAGGAGAAGGAAGGGAAAGGGAGGAACCACATGAAATAGGTGGGGATGGGTGGATTAGGAAAGGACAGTTTGGCTTCGTTAAGTCCAAAATCATTCTTTCCTATCCAACCTATACCCACTCACTTCATGGAGGACTTCTTTCTTTCCGTCCTCTCCTTTCTTTCATACATAGCTCTTTCCTTCTCTCAACTCCCATAAATATCACCTGAAAGGCCTGTCGAAAATCAAGTGACAATCATTCAACAAGAAGTTAGAGATACTAAACTTTTTATGATAATTGAAACACATTCCAAAATGCATATGACAGTGAGATCATATGCTCCCTCCCTTCAATAAAAGAAAATAATAAAAAAATAAAAATCCTGTTGAGTCAATTTGACCATTATTTGAATGAAGATTTTTTATAAGCTTTCAAGTAATCGTTTGTGATTCATATCAATTTTACTGGCTATAATTTTATGCCAAACTGACTTTAAATAGTCAAAGTAAGACTTTTAGAATCGGAAATGGGGGAGTATAAGGGAAGAACTAGGCTCTTCTGCAGGTTTTTGGGGTACTACATACCACTTAGTGAAAACCCTTGAAAATATGAGTGTATTTTCCATAACATGACCATGATACCATGCTGCTTGGAATGTCACATAAGTGAAGGCCCTAAGACAACTCCTAATTTCTTTTCCTTTCCTCTACTACCAAAAAAATAAAATAAAACAACTCCTAATTGTTGTGAACTTGTAGTAAAAGAACAAGGCTGGAAATAAATTTTTCATACATATACTCCCTCCATCCCATAGTAATATTCACAAATGGGCTCAGCACAAGAATTAAGGAAAAATGTGAAAAAGGTTATGTGTTGTGAATGTAGATAGTTGGGTAGGAGAGAGAAAGTGAAGTAAGTGGGTCCCCTTTCCATTTTGAGACTTTGATGATTACTTTGGGTCGACCAAAAGGTGTCTTTTTGCATATTACTATGGGCAGAGGGAGTATGCAATAGTTGAGATCAAACAAGACAACAAGACAAAGAAGACACCATTGAAAGCCACAGGGACAAAATTATTGTTTATTAAACAATAGTAATAGGTCATACAGCAAGGCCTTATTCAGGTAAAACAGGAGGCAGAAACCATCAATACTCATCAAGAAAACATATTCTACACAAGAATCTAGATGTACTACACAAAATATGATCTCATGAACATATACATTAAGTAGTATAGACTTACTTACATGGTGAGGAGGGTGAGTATCCATGGGAAATATGGGAGTCTCACCTCTCTTTATCTATTATATTTTGTCACGGTCGGCTTGTATAATTTACCTAAAGGATTTTGCCTCGGTGCAACAATTTGGAACAGTTTTTCTTTTCTTTATGTTTAAACTACTTATTGTTGCTCAAAAAGAATTGCATGTTTCCAAGTTTTTTATTATATTTCATAAACACTAAATATGTTAACCATCGAGTGAATACATACCATAATGAACCAGCTCGATGGATCAACGGGCACAAGGAACTATTTCAATGACAAACCCTAGAGACATAACATAACATGACATGGAATTAGGGGCGTGTGCAATCGAACTGCATAACAGTCCACTACCACAAACATCCAAAATCACATCTTCAAACGATGGACATCCCCCTAATTTTAGGGGTGAAATGACCGAAGTGCGGCGGTGCCTTGCCAAAATATGAGTCATCCATCTCAAGAACAACATACCAAAGTTCTGGGGATTGGGAATGCAATGTAATTCGATTGCAGAGACCCCGAATTCATGAAACATAGCTCAGAAGAGATAACCACAATGCAAAATAGGAAGGACTCAAATGCATGAAAGATCAAAAGGTTCATGCACTTGAAGACAAAAAATATGTATCAAGACCAATGATCTAACCGGATAAGGTTTCAACGTTATTCGAACAAAAAACATACTCCCACCGTTCAATTTGAAATTGCAAAATTTGTCATTTGGGTCTCCCAGTTATAAAATTGCAATATCCCAAAATGGCAAGTTTTTGATACTTTTTAAATAATGGGACCCACTTGTCATACTCACAACAACTACCCACTTACTATTCCCTACCCCACTTCTCTCTCACACCCCATTATCCACACTCACAACTTAATATTATATACTCCTTAATTCCCGTGTCCGACGATTTTTTTGCAATTTCAAATGGGACGGAGGGAGTATGTAAATAAGAGTGTTCATAATAAGGGCATGTATCAAGACAAGCCTACTAGAGCTATTTTAATTCTAAACATTACATATGGCGTACAAATATTTTATTTAAAGTTTGGCATAAAATTATAGCCATTATTTATGACTCACAAACAATGTAATTGAAAAGGCTTATACAGAGTTTTCATTAAAGATATGATCAGATTGACTTTCAAGTCAATATATGATTTTTCCTATTGAATGAAGGGGGCTCATGATCTCACAATCATACACATTTCAAAATTACACTAGAGATTTTCGAAGCTTAGAGATATATGAAGTTGTTGAATTTCTTTAACCTATTTATACAAAAGAAGTTTAGCATCTAAATCTTCTTTAGAGAATGATAAGTCACTTTATCATATACAGACCTTTCAGGTGCTAGCTTTGAATGAAAAAGAGGGAAAAGAAAGAAGTTCTTAAAGAATGATTTTGGTACTAATGAAGCCAAATTTTCCTTTCATGTACCACCCCCATCCCACCAAATCACTTGGTTCCTCTCTTTCCCTTAGTCTTTTCTAAATGGTTTGGAACATTTCTCTATTATATGGTAAAGCTTCTTATCTTTCTTTATTACTAATTGTACGAGGGTAGTCCTCTAGGGTTGTTAGATTTTTCCAGGTAAATGTAGCTAGCGTTACACGAACCACCGAAGGGCAACGGAGAGGAGTGACATAATAGGAACTAGAAGGGTTAGGGAAAGACAAGTATTGCGGGACTTGATCTCTCTCTCTCTCTCGAGTTTATGATGTGTTACATGATGATCATTCCTACAAATGAATACCTTTGGAAGGTATTTATAGGTACAGAAAGAGTAGCAACCCCGTGAGAGGGGCACAATTTGTGTGAAAGATCATCATATACCACATCATATTTCTCTAAATTTTTTGACAATTACTAAAACATAATTATTTCTACTCAATTTTATTTATTTTTTTGCCGATCTTTATGTACACTTATAGCTTATACATCATTGTATTGATATGGTTTTTCCATTGAGCAAAACTTACGGGGGAAGGCAAAAGACCTTGGCAAAACACTTACCCATTATGTCTTATTTATACATGTAAGTTTCTAATACTAAAAAACTCATTATTCTATATACACAAGAATATACTCCCTCTGGTTTTTTTGTTTTTTTTTAGCTTGCAATTATTTCCTATTTGGGCGTGCCATTAGAAGTTGCACCAACCCAAAAAGAAAAGTTTATAATATTATTTATTCAATGGGGCCTACTTGTCATACTCACACAAAATATCCACTAACTATTTTTTATCTCACTTTCTCTTACCTACCTCACTTTCCATACTCACAACACCTACTCCACTAACATTATTTCTGTGTTTTTCACTAGTAGTGCACATTCAAAAAAATAATAGGGTTGAAGGTGAGAGAGTAGTAGGAGATCAGGGGGTGTAGGTGTAATATGTCATATAAGTGGTAGTAGAAGTGGGGAACAAGTGAAAGTGGGTGGAGAAAAAGGTGTAATGATGTGGAGATTATATATGTATATATATATAGAGAGAGAATGTTTCATATACGGACCAGTCCGTACGGATTTGAACGCACCACGGGTAAAAAGATAACGCCATGAACTTTTCTTTCTCCCCTCAAACGACGCACACTTCTTCCTCACCCAAATTTCCTGTGCCAGTGTTTTGATAACACTCAATTTCTCACCCTCTTCACTCTCTACGCAGCCCTTTTCCCATTTTCTCGATACCAATCAAACCAGAAACCAAAAAAATAAACTTTTGACTCATTCACACAGAATTGGGGAAAAATCTCAACAACTATAACAATATCCATGTCAATTTGGAATTTATCAATTGAACAATTTGCTGGGATCTATCAAGATTGAGGTAGCAAAACAGGTAATAAAGACCCATAAACAGATTTTTCAATACAATAGAACAATATTGGATGGTTTTACAAAGAAAAAAAGCAAATTCCAACCAATTAGTTTCTGGGTTTTGGACAGAATCCTGCGATGAGCACCGAATATGTGAAGAAAACAATTGAAATTTATTGACAGGGAAGCCTGAAAAGAAATCGCAGAACTTTTATGAAGGACGAAACGACTACGGTGCCGGTCGCTGGAATTCGTTGCAATCGCCCATCTCACTCTCCCCTTTCTGCGATAGATTTAGGCCAAAAGTTTTAGCGCAAGGTCTGTGTATAGAGAGAAAGGGGTGAGAAATCAAGTTTTATCAGAATGAAGAAAGAAGAGGAACTTGAAATTATGCTTGCTTTTGGGTTAATGAAGGTGGAGAAAGAAGAGAAGAAAGAAGAAAGAGCAGGGGAGATAAGACCACAGAGCTTATTTTTTTTTTGCCATTGAGAAACTAAGAGAGATGTATTTGAGAGAGAGAGAGAGAGAGTATTGCGTTTAATTTTCACAAAATTCGTACGGACCGGTCCGTATATGAAACATTCTCTCTCTCTCTCTCTCTCTATATATATATATATATATATATATATATATATATACACATATATAATCTCCACATCATTACACCTTTTTCTCCACCCACTTTCACTTGTTCCCCACTTCTACTACCACTTATATGACATATTACACCTACACCCCCTAATCTCCTACTACTCTCTCACCTTCAACCCTAGTATTTTTTTGATGGAAATATTATCCAAGCTTCTGAGTTTTTTCGCTATCTTGGATCCATTATCCAAAAGGATGGAGAATTAGATGGAGATGTGGCTCATAGGATTAAAGCAGGTTGTCAAGTGGAAGAGTGCTACGTGATTTCTATGTGATCGCGCATGCCCAATAGATTAAAGGAAAATTCTACCGCACGGCAATTAGGCCGCACGTTGCTTTACGGCACTAGAATGTTGGGCCGTGAAACAGGTGTCACGTGCATAAGATGAATGTGGCGGAGATGCGTATGCTTCGATGGATGTGCGGTCATACAAGAAAGGATCGGTTGGGGAATGAGGCGATCGAGGTAAAGTAGGAGTTGCGCCATCGAGAATAAAATGAGGGAAAATCGTCTACGGTGGTTTGGACATACGTGAGAAGGAGACCGAGCGATGCACCTACAGAGGCCTAAGCAGTGGAGAAATGATAAAATGGCGAGGGTAGGGAAGACCCAAACAAACTTGGATTAGAGTAATTGAAAATGATATGAATTTACTGGAGTGGATGAAAGTATGGTGTTGCCAAGAGGCGGAGTGGAGGGCAAAAATTCGTGTGGGTGGTTGATTTTTTGATTTTTTTATTTTTATTTTTTTTAATTTTATTTTTATTTTATTTTTTTTTATATATATATATATATATTTATTTTTTATTTTTTTAATTAATTTAATTTAATTTAATTTATTATTTATTTATTTATTTAATTATTTATTTATTTATTTTTTATTTATTTATTTATTTTTTTATTTATTTTTTATTTATTTATTCATTTATTTATTTATTTATTTTATTTTTTTTATTTTTTTTTCACGATAACATATGAGGATTCATGTTAGCCGACCCCAAATTATTTTGGGACTAAGGCTTTGTTGTTGTTGTTGTTGTTGTTGTTCGTATTGATATTGGCTTTCGAATTGTACAAAATTGTTGTTGCTATTACAATGCTGATAGAAATTGAAGAATTGAAAGGAAACATCTAGTACAATAGTTGTTTTTTTGGTAAGAAATATGGATGCCTATACAATGGGGGTGAAGTTCCCCTTTTATAATCTTCGTACTTGAAAATTTATTTAATTTTGCTGATTGCTTACAGCTGGCTTTTTGGTGGTGGGTGATGAGAAGGATTGTTGGATGGTGGTTAGCACATGGGTTGCTTTCTTCTTTTGCACCGAAAGTAGTTCTGGTAATCTGATGCTATTCCACCTTTTCCTCGTCTTCTTAATATAATTTTACCCGGGTAAAGAAGTCATCATTTTCTTTCCCCAGATGGATTGAGGCGCTGCTACTGACCAATTGCCGAGTTCCAATAGGATTTGTTCCATATCTATCTCTGATGTACATTTCGCCATATTTGCCATTAATTGTTGTTTATTTACAAGGAATTGTTCATTTTTTGATACTTGATGAAGAGCAAAAATATTGGAAAAATGGGGGTTTGCCTTAAAATATTATGTACTGCTTTTGTTCCACAATTTGCAGTGGGACAAAACTGACCCTGCAAATTGTGTAACAAAAGCAGTTACAAAATATTTTAAGACAAACCCCCATTTTTTCAATATTGTTGCTCTTCAACGAGTATCAAAAAATGAACAATTTCTTGCAAAGAAACAACAATAAATGGCAAATATAGTGAAATATACATCAGAGGTAGATATGGAACAAATCATATTGGAACTCAGCAATTGCCCCGGTAGCACCGCCTCAGTCCACCTGGAGAAAGAAAATGATAATGGCAATGATGACTTCTTTACCTAGGTATAATTATAATAAGAAGTTAAGGAAAAGGAGGAATAGCAGCACATTACTAGAAATACTTACGATGCAAAGAAGAAAGTAGCCCATGTGTTAACCACCATCCGACAATCCTTCTCATCATCCACCACCACAAAGCCAGCCAAACAAGCAACAAAATTAGATAAATTTTCAAATCCAAAGATTAGAAAAAAATTAGATAAATTTTCAAATCCAAAGATTATAAAAGGGGAACTTTCCCCCGTTGAATAGGCATCCATTTTTCTTAGCAAAAAACAACTATTGTACTAGTTATTTCCTTTCAGTTCTTCAATTTCTATCAGCATTGTAATAGCAACAACAATTTTGTACAATTCGTAAGCCAATATCAATACGTAGTAAAATCTTAACAACTCTATTATTTTAATTTATGTATTGTATATTGCATTTATTTTACAATTGATTAATTAGTTAATTATCTTAATTGATTAATTAAGATTATCTTGATTAGTTAAAGTAATCGTCCACTTACGTATATATATATATATATCTATATATATACATATATAATCTCCACATCCCCACATATTTACACCTTTTTCTCCTACTTTCTCCACCCACTTCCATTTGTTCCCCACTTCTACTACCACTCATACAACATATTACACCTACACCCCCTAATCTCCTACTACTCTCTCGCCTTCAACCCTCCTAACACAAACAATCCTCACTTTCTTTAGTATATATGTATATATATATATACTCTCTCCATCCCACTTCACTTGTTGCCAAAAAATTTGGCACAAGATTGATTTAAGGAAAAGTAGGAGAGAGAATTACTGAAAGGAGTTGTTATGAGTAGGAAAACTAAAGTAACATCCCCACATCTTTACACCTTTTTCTCCTACTTTCTCCACCCACTTCCATTTGTTTCCCACTTTTACTACAACTCATACAACATATTACACCTACACCCCCTAATCTCCTACTACTCTGTCACCTTCAACCTTCTTAACACAAACGATCCTCACTTTCATTGGTATATATATATATATATACTCTCTCCATCCCACTTCACTTGTTGCCAAAAATTTTGCCACACGAATGATTTAAGGAAAAGTAGGAGAGATAATTAGTGAAAGGAGTTGTTGTGAGTAGGAAAACTAAAGCATAAGAGAGATGAGTGTGATAATAGTAATTTTATTGGTGTCGAGTATAAACACTTGTCGTTTTGGGTAGTATCAAGTGAATTGGGATGGACCAAAAATGGAAAATAGAATCAAGTGAAGTGCGTCAGAGGGAGTATATATATACACATATAAATTATATATATACACCCCATTATTCTCTATATTTCAAAAAGTAACTAATACTAATTCTCACGCCGAAGGGTTTTGCATTCCCCGTGACAAAAATAGTGTCTCATATTTCACAATATAGTCAAATATCTGATACATGTTATAGATAAGATCATCAAACAGATTGGGTACCTCATCAATTGGTTTCATTGTCAAGAATGATGATGCAACATATTAAGGTACCAAATATATCCAATAAATGTATCAACATGTACAAGTTATTCGGCAATTGGCTATGAACTGCAAATTAAGACTCCGTGAGTGGTGCATGGAAGGATTTCCCACAAAACACTCCAATGTGGGAATCAATATGAGTCACTCTCAAATGTATATACCTAAATAATCGAGATTTTCAATATAGACTTAATTGAATGGTGAGGGGGTGAGTATTTATAAGGAACTGGAAAGTCTCAGCTCTCATTAACTGTTATACTTTGTTCCTATCAGCTTGTATAATCTACCAAAAGGATTTTCTTAGATGCATCAATTTGGAACATTTTCTTTTCTTAATGTTTTAACTACATATGGTTGTTCGAAAAAAATTGTGTTTCCAAATATATTGAATAATGCACCCAACTCGATAGATCATCGCCACAAGGAACTAATTCGGTGACAACCCTTGGATACATAACATGGAATTGAGGGTGTGTGCAATCTGACTGCATAACAGTCCACAATCACAAACATCTGAGATCACATGTTCATACGATGGATATCCCCTGGATTTTGGGGGTGAAAAGACCAAAGTGCGGTGGTGCCTTGCCAAAATCCGAATCATCCATCTCGAGAACAACTAACAAGATTTTTGGAGATTTGAAATGCTATGCAGTTAGACTGCAAAGACCCCGTATTCATGAAACATAGCTCACAAAAGATTATCACAACGCAAAATAGGAAGGACTCAAATGCATGAAGGATCAAAAGTGCATGCACTTCAACCAAATAAAGTTTCAACATTCCAAACAAAAAACATATATAAATAAAAGTGTTAATAATGAAGGTGTGCATCAAGATAGAAACTAGAGCTATTTTAAGTTTAAATATTACCGATGGTGTACAATATGTCAAACCTAGAGACCGGGCATTTGGTAGGCTTGGGCCTCTGGCAATTGCCTAGACTATCCCCCCTTAGATCGGGCCTCTGAAGAGCCATAATTTATACTCCTTGAACTTCCACATTCTCATTAAAAGAATCTTAGTTTGAATTTTTAAAGTCAATTTCACTAATTTTTTATTTAAAGTTTGGCATCATATTATATCCATAATTTACGAATCACAAACAATACACCTGAAAAAGGTAAGTCTTCCTTCAAAAAATGATAAAATTGACTTGAAAAGTCAAATATCATTTTCTTATTAAAAGAAGAGGGCATATGCTCACGATCATATACATTTCGACATAACACTAAATATTTTCTAAGCATAAAGATATTAGAGGTTTTTGAGTTTCTTTTGACCTATTTATATCAAAGGGGCATCTAAAACTTCTTAATAGAATTATAGCCAATTTATTATCTACAAACCTTTCAATTAAGAGTTCGATCACAAGAACAAGCTTTGATTGAAAGAGAGGAGGGAAAAGAAAGAAGTTCTCAATACAATGAGTGGTATAGGAAGGTTCGTTCCGAATGATTTTGGTACTATGAATTTCAAACCTTCCTATCTGTACCCACCCATCCTAATGATTTCAAGTGGTTCTTCTCTTTCCCTTCCCTCTCCTAAATGGTTTGAAATATTTCTCTATTATATGGTAAAGCTTCTTAACTCTCTTTGTTACTGTTACATCATAGTATCGATTGTTCTTGCCTACAATTTCAAAACTGAGGGAGATGACAAATTTTCAGGCCCGGACCAAGGGGGGCAGCCTGAGCATATGTCTAGGGGCCAATCTAGCTAGGGGATTAATCTCTATGTACAGTATAATGTACACCACTTGAAAGGTTTTAGCAGGAGTAAAACAAAAAACCATATCATATATGTTGGTTAACTCAATGCATCTAGTGAAAAAGATATAATAATGCATCCAACTCGATAGATCAACGGGCACAAGGAATTATTTCAGTGTTAACCTTGGAGCTATAACATAGGAATTGGGGGCGCATGCAATCAAACTGCATATCAGTCCACTACCACGAAAGCCAAAATCACATCTTCATCAAATGGGCATCCCCTGATTTTGACTGAAGTGCGACAATGCCTTGCCAAAATCTGGGTCATCCATCTCGAGATCTCAAGACACTTTTCTTGGAGATTGGACTGCTATACAATTCAAAAGCAAAGGCCCCGAATTCATGAATCGTCGGTAAAAAAGATAACCACTGCAAAATAGGAAGTCTCAAATACCATAACAGAGTAATATAGGGACAAAAAAGTTCATGCAGTTGAAATTGAAGCATGTCAATAAGAAGAAACAACTATAAATATGCATCTATTTATATCAAAAGAAGTCTAGCATCTAGAACTTCTTAATAGAATGATAGCCAAATTATCATAACCTTTAAAGTAAGTGTTCGTTCACACTCTTTGATTGAAAGAGAGGAGGGAAAAGAAAGAAGTTCTCAACAAAATGAGTGGCATACGAAGGTTGGGACAGAGTGATTTTGGTCCTAATGAAGTTCAAACCTTCCTATCATGTACCGACCCATCATACTAATTTCAAGTGGTTCCTCTTTTTCTCTTCTCTCTCCTAAATGGTTTGGAACATTTCTCTATCATATGGTAAAGCATCTTAACTCTCTTTGTTATTCATCTTAGTATTAATTGCTCTTGCCTACGTTTTCGAAACTAAGGGAGATGACTAAGTTCCAGGCCCGGCCCAAGGGGGCAGCTTAAACAAATGTCTAGGGGCCAAGCTAGCTAGGGGCCTAATCTCTATGTCCAATATAGTATACACCACTTATAAGGTTTTAGCCCGAGCAAAAAAAAAAAGGAGTATCTTATATGTTCGTTTAGTTAGTTAACCAATGCATCCAACTCGATAGATCAACGGGCAGAAGGAATTATTTCGGTGATAACCTGGGAGCTATAACATAGGAATTTGGGGACACATGCAATCAGACTGCATATCAGTCCAAAATCACGAAAGCCAAGATCACATCTTCATGAGATGGGCATCCTCTGATTTTGTGGGTTGAACAACTGAAGTGTGGCAGTGTCTTGCCAAAATCTGGGTCAACCAGCTCGAGATCCAAGACATTTTTTATGGGGTTTGGACTGCTATACAGTTCAACCGCAAAGGCCCCAAATTCATATATCATAGCTCAAAAAAGATAACCACAATGCAAAATAGGAAGGCTCAAATACCAGAACAGAGTAACAGAGGGACCATAAAGTCCATGCAGTTGAAATTAAAACACGTCAATAAGAATAAACAACTATAAATATGCATAGGCGTGTATCAAGACATGTCTAACCAGAAAAAGACTTTAACATCATGCAAACAAAGATCATATATAAATAAGAGAGTTAACAATAAAGGAAAAGAAAACAAAAACATAGGAAATGAAATAATTATCTCTGAAAAGGTAGTAATAATAGTAAGAGATTAACCTGGGTAGTTTGGAGAGAAGGGGAAGGAGGAAAGTAAGGGAAGGGGGGAAATTACAGGAAATAAGTGGTATGGGGGTGTTGGAAAGGAGAGAAATCTATTAAAATCTCAATCAAGATTTAGTTAAATCTGTACATCCCAAACACCCCCACGCCACAAATTTGCTGTAGATGATAATCTCCCTCTCCCACCTAATCTTGGATTCCATTACTTTGCTTCTTTTCTTTACGGATCTGCCCTTGTTTCTCTCCTGTCATTCATTGTAATGGAGGAATTTGTGGGGAGGGGAAAGGGTAGGAAGAGAAAACTGAGGAGCTTATGAGGACGCCATAGAAACGGGCTGAGTCTGAACTGAGTTGCCTCCATTTCTCGCTTCCCTTGTTCCATGAGAGGAGTGTGTGATAGATGGCGATGGTTGAAGAGGTATTGGGGGACTGATAATGAAATCGAAACTGGAGATTGAAATTAGGTCAGAGAAAAGGGTCAAGAAGGGGAATTCCCACTATCCTTTTTTTCTTTACACACTAACACACTAACCTAAGCATACTAAACACAATAAATGTCAATGGTATAAAGAAAAAAAAGTTACTATTCTAAATTGACCAATTACTTACCATTTATTATTAACCTATTACCTAACAAAAAATTTATGTAATTTATTCACATGTGACTTCAACTAACAAATTTGGCTCAATCATTCGCATCTCCTTCTCAAAATAAATGTAAAAATCGTATTTTCATCACTAAATTATACTCCTTCCGTCCCATTTCAAATAAGTCATGGGATTATTTCACAATTTTTTAAGATTTTTTTAAAAAATGAATAAAAAATTGAAAGTTGGTAGAAGATTAGATGAGAGAGAATGTAAAAGTTAAAAACATTTAATAGGAGAGAGAATGAGTGGGAGGAATAGTAAGGTAATGATTGATTTTTTTGTAAATATGTTAAAATTATAAGGGTACTAGCCCATGCCCGTGTCCAAGGCCACGTTTTTTTTAAAAAAAAAATTTAATTTAAAAAAAAAATTTTTAAGGGCAAAATGGGAAAGGGACAAAATAGTGAGGGCAAAATGGGAATTTCCGCCGTTGGAACTGTTCATTGAACAGTAGAGGACCACCCTCATTTATACTATAGATAATGAATGATTTTTTTGTAAATATATAAACATTATGAAGGTATAAATGTCTGAAACACTGTTCACATATTTTCATTTATGGAATGGCTCATTTGAAATGGGACGGACCAAAAAGAAAAGTGGTTCATTTGAAGTGGGACGGAGGGAGTAACATTTTTCAAAATGTTTTCATTGAAATATTTTTTTTCAAAATGTTCTCATTTAACATTCACATTTTTCAAAATATGCTCGCTACATAAATAAATTCGCTTAAAATTTAACACAGTAACCTCACATAACTAGTTTTGTTAAATACGACATAGGGTAAATGGTTTTTGGGGAAAATTAATTTATAATATTTTTTATAAACTATGTGTTAATGACATTTTACATTAAAAAAAATCTACTTTTCATCCTACATGTCAACAATGTTAACAAATTGGTTGAAAACTTAACGAACATGATTCACGTTAAATCACGTAACTAAATTTCTTTATGTTTTTAGCGAATAAATTAACGGAGTGAGCACATTTTGAAAATTTTGATAGTTCAATGACAACAATTTAAAAATAATAGTTCAGTGATAACATTTTGAAAAAATCTAAAATTTTGTGACGAAAATATAGTTTTTGCCTTCCCAACAAATGGATTTGGAGTGTTGTTGCGAAATTTTTTTAATGCATTTATCATAAATTACTTTTAAAAATGAATATTATAAAAAAACAATTTAAATATCACAAAAAATTATTTGATAAAATGAATGAACCAAAATGTCCCTATCACTCTCACACACGCACCCAATATAATGATGTTTCAGCTCTCTCTCTCTCTCTCTCTCTCTCTCTCTCTCTCTCTCTCTCTCTTATCACTCAAAAATATTAAAATGCAATATCTCAAAATTTAAAAATTTAAAAAATAACCCAAAAATACTATTTTAATCGTATTATGATACAAATCAAACAAGTTGTAAGTACACCAATCCAATTCGCTACCTTTTTAGATGCATTTTAATATGATAAAATTGCATTAGGGGCGTTTTGGTAAATTTTCGGTCCGCTCCGAGACTTCCGAAATTTTTTTATAAGTTTCTTGCGAAGGGAGTATTGTTAGGTAATTTTTCCATGCAAAAGGACCTACAAGAAATTAATTGCTTTGGACCTTTAAGGAATTACTTCAGAATGTTCCAGAAACAGCAATTTGGCGTCAGAAACAGTTATTGCCTTGTTGTGTCACGCGACACTTCAAAGCCACGAAAAGTTGATACAAGAAGTCGTGCGACACAACTGGACCACGAACTGCAGCTATAAATAAGACCCTCTGCCTCTCATTTCAGGATCTTTTTTCCACTCCACAACGTCACTCTGCCAAATTCACGCCAGAAACCTCTCTCTCTCCTCCTTCCATCCAAACACATACCAATTCCCTTCCAATTCCTTCATCTCTCATACCAATTCACCCATTTCCCTCCATACTCCACAATACCAATTGTAGATCCAAGCTTAGCACTCCAATCTGAGATCCAAGTCTCAATCAAGCAGCTGAATCGAGGCTCTCTACACCTAACTTGGTGTAGAGATCGTGGACTACAAGGGTAACGAATCCTTCTCTCCATCTCTCCCATATTTGCTACTTGCTTCATTACCATTTCTATCCATCCACTTGATAATTAATCTCCATCTGCACTGATTATCAAGTGGCAACTGCCATCTCTCTGTTTAATTAGCTTGGTTTGATATAATTAATATTCATGATGTGATTTGAATCTTATTCATTGCTTGATTGTCAAGGGAGGGTGGATCCTTCCATATCCACACTCCCTTGGTCAATCTATTGATGATTTGTGATATTCTGAATTGAATTGGTTTGATAATTGGATCTGATCTTGTTTCTGTTGAATTGAATTTCAAATTTGTAAGGTTCCTGCAGATGGTAAACATGTGTCAGCGACACAATTGGACATGAGGAGTCCTGTGTCACGCGACACATCGTGTTCATCTGCAGAGATCATCCTTCAGTTGTAAGTTATTTCATCTAGTTTGATTATCATTTTAAACAGAGTGTGGATCTTCAATATCCACACTCATTTGAAGTGATTGGATAGATCTGTGTCAATTCTATGCTTGATTTGTAAAGCCTCTGCAAAGTGCATCGTTGTGTCACGCGACACAGTTTACCCCTCAGGTCCTGTATCACGCGACATAAGAAGCCCTTTGCAAAAGGCTCAGTTTCAGTTGTAATCTGTTTTGTCCTCGTTGTAAGTGGGATGTGGTCTCCCACAGTAAATGGTTCACAAGTTGTAATCCCTCTTCTTGAGCAATAAAATGAAGCATTAATATGCATTTTATACATATCTTGTCACACACATTTCGCACACACATTTGAATGTTTTGAATGTTGAACATAGAAAGACTCGTCTACGGACGAGGCGTGTTGGGTGAACTCTCGGTTCTTCCCAACACGTAACCTGACTCCCGAACCCATTTTCTCTTTCAAAAAGGTTTTAAAACGACAACAAGGGCCGTGTAAGCTTGAGATGCCGGAACCCAAGAGAAACAGGCAAGGCCTAGGATATATCGTGACTGGAAAGGACAAAGCATATGATAAGGCCGAAGCACTTAAAGAGCGGATGACCCTAGCTACTGGCAAGAGATACAAAAGGCCTGAGGTGCGCCCTTACAGCTGGTCTCTGAACAAACACTTTGTCAAGGAGGATGGGGAAATGTTTGTTTGCCCGAAACCAAAGCTGAATCAGATGGAAGAGAGGGTGACGATGATACGAAGGTTTGCCACCAGTCAGAACCCAGTGAAGGAAATGCTCGTCTGTATGCCCAGAAGGCCAGGCGTTACTGCCACATATGAGAACAGCTACCATTTTTGGGGGCCCGATTATGTCAACCAGTTTGAGAAGCTCGCTTTAGATGAGCCTGTGATACACAAGATCCGCGGTGCAGACCTTGTAGACATGGACGGTGATTTGGAAAATCTGTTCGAAGATCAGGGGCTGTCAGAGCCTGAAAGTGGTGTGCATACAGCAGAGGTACTTGCAGAAAAGTTTGTTGTTGCTGAAGACCCTCTGGACTTGATCGACTTTTCCTCTGATAGCGAGGTAGTGGCCATGTTGGAATTTGAGAAGGGGCCAGCGGTAGATTCGAACATTCTGGAGACAGTTGAAGAGAGGCCATTGCAGAATTGGACTTCATTTCAAGGACCGGTCGCTGACAGGGAGACTATGATCAAGAAACTTGGGCTCAAGCCTCGTCCCAGTCCCTCTGCATCTAAGTTTGTCCCCCGTGTCTTGAGTCATTCCCCTGAATCCCTTGTAATCGAGTTTGAGTCCTCCGATCGGTCTGACGTCCTCACGACGAAAACCGTCGTCGTGTTGTAAACACTGTTTTCCCATTCGCTCTGAATAAAATGGTCGATCTTTCCGAGTATCCCATGATTGCAAATCTAACGATTGAACGCTTAACAAAAAATGATCACAAAGATTTAAAAATAATTAAGCCAGATTCAATTGAAGATAATGCAGACTTAATAGATGAACAAATTTTAGAAAATAATTCAAAGCAGGTTTGCGAGTGAAAGGAAAGCCGGGCCCAAGCTGCCGATGAGATATTGATAACGGTGAACCTGGGAACAGCTGAGGAACCCAAAGAAACGCAAATTGGTAGCTTCTTCTCCGGAGATGAGCGGGATGCCCTGGTCGAGCTGCTTAAAGAGTTTGTGGACGTTTTTGCCTGGTCCTACAAAGACATGCCTGGGTTGGACACATCTATCGTGGAGCACCGGATACCCTTGGATCCAAAGATCAAGCCTATCAAGCAGAAACTGAGGCGGATCAAGCCCGAGTGGTCCTTACAGGTCAAGGAAGAGATTGAAAAACTCCTACGGGTAGGTTTTATCAAGGTGATCAAATATCCGACTTGGCTGGCAAACATCGTAACGGTCACAAAAGCAAATGGAAAGGTACGGGTTTGCGTAGACTTTCGAGACCTCAACAAGGCTAGTCCCAAAGATGATTTCCCCCTGCCGAACATTGACATGCTTGTGGATGCAACAGCAAACTATGAAGTCAAGTCCTTCGTTGATGGCTTTGCGGGCTACAATCAGATTAAAATGGCCGAGGAAGCTCAAGAAAAGATAGCATTTACCACTCCTTGGGGCACTTATTGCTACACAGTGATACCGTTTGGACTGAAGAATGCTGAGGCTACCTATCAGAGGGCCGTCACTACCCTGTTCCACGACATGATCCATAAGGAGATCGAAGTGTATGTTGACGATATGATTATCCATTTAAAGGGGTCAGAGGGACAGCATTTCATTGACCTAAGGAAGTTATTCAACAGACTTCGGGAGCACTCCATGAGATTAAACCCAGCCAAGTGCACCTTTGGGGTTATCCGCGGCAAGGTCCTGGGGTATATGGTTACAGAGCGCGGTATCGAGGTGGATCCCAGAAAGGTCAAGGCAATTGTTGAAATGAAGCCGCCCAGAACTGTCTCCGAAGTAAAGGGTTTCATGGGCCGTCTACAGTACATCAGCCGATTTGTCAACCAGCTGACTTCCATGTGTGAGCCAATATTCAAGCTGCTGAAGAAGAATCAGGAGGTGATTTGGAACGAAGAATGCCAGTTAGCTTTCGAGAGAATCAAAGCTTATCTTGTTAATTCTCCTATTCTTTGTCCACCTCATGAGATCAAACCTTTACTTCTATACTTGACGGTCACAGATACAGCCATCGGGGCCATGCTAGGGCAAGATAAAAAGGACTCCAAGGTCGAGAATGCCATCTATTTTGTCAGCCGCAAATTCCAAGGCAGCGAGTTGAATTACTCCGCCCTAGAGAAGACGTGTGCAGCTCTGGTTTGGGTGGTTGGAAAGCTAAAGCACTACATGCTATCCCACACAGTACATCTGGTTTCCAAAATGGACCCTATTAAGTACCTATTTCAGGGTGACAGAGGCAGCATTTCCACCAGACTGGCCAAATGGACCTTCTTCCTAGCAGAGTTTGACATTAAGTATGTGATCCGGAAAGCAATCAAAGGACATGCTTTGGCAGATCAGTTGGCTGACTCCCCCAGCACAGAAACCCGAGGACCAGATCTTCAGTTCCCAGATGAGGGGATTTTTGTCGTAGAAAATGGCAACCGGTGGCAGCTATTCTTTGACGGTGCAGCGAACAAAAGAGGTAACGACATCAGGATGGTATTAGTAGACCTGAATGACATGCTGAATGAACGCTCGCCCGAAAAAATAGAGGAAAGAAAGAGATCTTTTGAAATTCTTGCTTTTTCCCTTTGTCCCTTTTGTTTTTATTTTTATTTTGCTTTTGAAGCGGAAAAAAGGAGTTTTCGGTTTGTTTTGGGAGTCGCCACGCCGTTTTTAGAGGAAAACATTGAAAAACCTAATTTTAAGAGATTTTGAGTCTGGGAGTCTGGTTACGTGTTGGGAAGAACTAGAGAGTTCACCCAACACGCCCCTTTTGGGACTTTCAATCAACATTTGGACAAATATGGACATTCAAAATGTGTGTGCGATGTGTGTCAAGAAGTAAAGTGTGCAAGCCTTAGATTTCATTAATGGTGTGGAATTGAATACAACTTGCGAGCCATGATAGGGGGCCGCACCCTTTTACATATGACATCTTTTATCACAAGGCAGAAGTTTTTGAGACAGACTGTCCTTTACAGAGGTAAAGCTACTCAAGAAATGAAAAGGCATTATTTTGCTCATTTAGGACACTACTTAGTGGCCTAGAACCCAGTTTGGGGGTGATGGGAGTGGACAAAGTCACGATAGACTTTGTCGACACGGATGTCATATGACATAGAGTCTTTTGAAGTTGTCTATGTCATACGTTGATCCTCTTCCGTCAATTAGGTTGCATCCAAACTGAGTTTAGGCACCCAAATAGTGGCTTATGAGCCAGAAGATGCTTAGGTAGGCTTTGGGTCACGAAGGGATAGACCTAGCAGATTCTGAAGTCCAAGAATGGCTTTGCAGCCTTCTGGGAGTCCCATGTCGTATGACACAGGGTCTCCATGGAGACTTATGTCGCACGACATGGGGAGCATGTTTCAGTGCCCTTCAGTCTGTTTGGTTCCTCCTTTGTTTCCCAAGCAAACCAAGCATATTTAACTACTGTAAACAGTGATATGACAATAATATATGAGTATAATGGGAGGGTCACATGGCTTTAGTGGCCAAAGTGTGATAAATCACATGATTTTGGCCACTTTGAAGTAGCCATCACCTCCTAACTCCATGCAAATACATAAAGATTGCATTTTTATTGATCCTAAGATGACCAAATGTCCAGATCTGAGGTGGGGAGAAGTGAATATTGAAGATTCACTTCTCCACCACCTTTGTCATGCAAAATCCCAATTTCTACATGGTAAGAGAGCAAGTATGCATGCAAGGTATATTTAAAGACTTTATTTAAAGAGAGAGAGAGGTTTAGGGTCTACCTATTGTAGTCCACGAAGTAGAATCACCAATAGTATGGTGTCTACCCCTTCAATCACCACCAAAGGAAGCTTCTTGGAGTCTTGACCTTGAAGTGTGTGTGTGTGTGTGGGGAGGGAGGTGAGTGTGTGTGTGTGAGAGAGAGGGAGAGACTCTATTTGGAAAGAGTTTCCCCTATTTTACTGATCTTTCCCTCAGGACTTGACCCTCACTTTGGCTCTCTTCCTTGCCTCTCTTAAAATGATCAGCCATGCCTTCTATTTATAGGCATCCTGATGGGGCTTCTTATGTCGCACGACATAGGCAGTTAAACCGCCTTAATGTCCCTTGTCGGACGACAGCGTACTCTTTTTGGCCATAATGGGCCGAGAACTTGGCAGGCCCAGTGGGTTGGTGGGCTGCTGGGAATTTTGGACTTCTAATTGCTTCTTAGCAATTTGTGTAAGCCCAAATTTAATTAAATTGAATCCAAAACTTGAGTTCGGATCGGGGTACTCACACATGCACACCCCCATAGCCATCAAGCTAAACTTCTCGGTTACCAACAATGCAGCCGAATATGAAGCTTGCATAGCCGGTCTTGAGGCTGCCCTTGAACGGAATGTGGATGAATTGGAAGTGTTTGGTGATTCCCAGCTGATAATCAATCAAGCCGCCAACAGATGGAAAACTACAGATCCGCGTCTCCAGAAGTATCATGCTTACATTGCAGAGCTCGTCGACCAATTTAAGGAAGTGTCATTCCAGTTCCTGCCGTGAGATAAGAACAGATTTGCCGATGCGCTAGCTACTCTGGCTTCTTTGGTGGAAATACCAGAAGGAAAGTCAATCAAGCCGTTCAGGGTCGGAAGGCGAGAAAATCCAACATACTGTTGCGAGATCGAGCTTGAAACCGTCGATGAGCCGTGGTACAGCCAGATCTTTCAGTATCTCAAACATGGTGAAGCATCCTTCCCCGTTGATAAAAAAGGTGACCTAAAAGGTATCCGTGCCAAAAGCCTGCAAGCTCTGAAAAGGCTATCAGCACAGTACGTCATACTTGGCAATGAGCTATGGAAGAAAAGGGAAGGTTGCCCACTCCTGCTCTGTATCAGTAAAGAGAAAGCTCAGAGAATAATGGAAGATGTTCACAATGGCGCCTGCGGACCTCACATGAATGCTCGATCCCTTATGCACAGTATTATCAGACTGGTTACTTCTGGATCACCATGGAGACCGATTGCATCCAGTTTGTGCGGACTTGCGACAAGTGTCAGCGGTTCTCCAACCTAAACCACATCCCTCCTCATGATCTATATTGTATGACAACTCCTTGGCCCTTTGCAATGTGGGGAATCAATGTCATCGGGAAGATAACTCCATCAGGGAGCAATGGACATTCATTTGTTTTGGTCGCAGTAGATTACTTCACAAAGTGGGTGGAAGCTGCGTCCTACAAAGTGCTTACAGCTAAGAAAGTTGCTCGCTTCATAAAGGAACAAATCTTTTGCCGCTATGGAGTCCCGAATGAGATCATCTCTGACAATGGATCCCATTTTGAAGGAGAAAACGATCGTCTTCTCCCCGAATACAGGGTTAAGCGCCATAAGTCGTCACCATACAGACCGTAGACAAACGGTGTTGTTGAGGCTGCCAATAAGAACCTTGAGCGAATCATAAAGAAGATGGCCGAGCGAGGAAGGGACTGGCCAGAGAAACTGCATCTAGCATTGTGGGGCTACTGCACTTCAATTCGGACCGCTACCGGTGCAACTCCCTATGCCTTAACTTACGGAATGGAGGCTGTCATGCCCATTGAGCTAGAGATTCCATCCCTCAGGGTAATTCTTGAAAATGAAGTAAATGAGATTGAATGGCTCCAAAGTCGATACAATGAATTAGCACTGTTGGACGAACGCAGATTAAAGGCCATGGAGCATAACCGGGCGTATCAGAAGAGAATGGCCCGTGCTTTCGACAAAAGAGTGAAACCCAGGGACATCAAGGTTGGTGAGTTAGTCCTCAAGATGAAGCCCTCGAATCAGAGCAGTGCATTGGGCAAATGGGCACCTGTCTGGGTCGGGCCTTTTCTAGTGAAAAAGATATTCTCCGGAGGAGCTATGCAGCTGACAGATTTGGACGGCAACCCGTTCCTGCACCCCGTCAACGGCGACAAGTTGCGGCGGTATTATGTTTGATCGAGTCTTTCCCCTCTGTATATAAAAAATAAAAAAAAAGAAGTGAAAATAAAGGCGCAACAAAATTGTCCCAGATGAGACTGAAAACCTCTCAAAAGGCAGTCCATGCAAAAATAAGGGACGCGCCCGGTGCTAAAAGAATATACCCAACTAGACTGAAAACCCTAAAATGGGCGGTCTAGGTAAAAAACAGGGTTGCACCATGTCCCCCTTTTGTCTTCCCTTTCTTAAACACAAAAGTTAATTGAGTCGAACTACGGAGATCTGAGCCCCTTAGTTCTCTGTGCAAAAGGGGAACGTAGGCAACCACACGTGGTTCGGTCTAAAATGCTGTGAAATCTCAAATCTTGCCAAAATGTGTTTTGATTACAGTTCCAAGGCTTTTCAAAGGTTCACTTTAAATTAATATTCTTTTTTATGAGTTCAAGCACGGACTGCTTTCGATTCAAATAACTTGCTGCGAATAAAAGGCAATGAATTTTCAAAATGCGAACATCTATTTTGTCTGCAATAAAGTAATCAAGGGATACTCATGTTTCATATAATAAATCTCTCCCTCAAAATACAAACAAAAGAGTCTCCTATCTCTCAGATAAAAGCGTCTAAGAGCTCGTTCCCGCTCCCGAACTTGCATCTCTATCCTTCCTTTTCCTCTGTCCCCGGGAGGTCCTTGGCCTAGGGATGTCAAATAAGTCAGTTTGAGCTCGTCCAAGCTCAGGTATAATGCGTGCCGGTGGCTCGATCAGACCAGTCTCCCTCAAAGCTGCCCTAGCATTTCTCTCTTGTCTCAAGGCCTCTCTGCGAGCTATCACCTCTGGATCATCCCTCATAGCAGCTCTCTGGATCTCTTGCCTCCGATAGTCCTTAGCAATATCACCGGTAACATCATCTGGGTTCCCCTGGGCCTCTGTATCTCTGAAAGACCGACTGGTCGGGTAGTTTACTCCCAAGTATTCCCGACGACGAGCCTCTATCGTCAACTGCACAGGACCCCGTTGCTCCTCATACCAGATCAAATACTCCGTGGTCAGGAATGTAATCCCTCTGGACTGTCGAAGAAGTGTCCGAGTGGGAAAGAAACCCTCCAGAAAGGATCTGCTGAAAAACTGCACAGTCTGGGGCTCAGTCATGTCCATCGAAACAACATCAGTCATCAGCCTCTCTCTCAAAGCCCGGACAATCTGCTGAGGGTACCCATACTGCCTGCTCATCAATGACGGGACACAGAATGAAGACACATGCAACCCTGGTAGCCTGACTACCACTGACCCATCCTAAATATCTCTCATGGTCCGTAACCCCCACGCCGGAATCCAAAAGCTCAGGTCAGCAATCCCATACCGCGTCAATCTTATCTGCCAGCTGTCAGCAACCGCATCCCTCAGCAATCTGCGTTGTCTTGTCACCCAAGGCATCGCTATCTAACCCTCTGGTAATGGCCCTATCAAGCGTAACCTCTCAGAAAGCCACAAGGACAACAAACTGGGGCTGCCTGCACCCATGAAATCAGATCCTCCTGCTAACCTATCAAGGCCGTGGTAGGTCTCAGCCAACAGCAACGGTACAATGTCCATCTCCCCTTGTCCAGATTGCATATGACGAAGGTCCACACCTCAGTCACCCCTGAGTTGTCTGACAATCTCCAGCAACGCACTCGAGCAGACTCCGACATATCCACAGAAATAGTAAGACGACAGGGTAAGCAATACATATATGTCCAGAGATGTAGAAAGATCGAACAGCTCCGGACTGGAAAAGCGCAACCGGGCCATCCGGGTCAAGTCTACGAGTCCATCATCCAGAATCATAGATGACACCTGATCTGCTGGCAAGCACAAGAAAGCTGATAATTGCTCCGTGATTGACCGTCCGTCCCTGGGAAATGCTACAGTCTCCGCCTCGCCCAGGCCTGTCAATGCTCTGAAATCCTCCATGGTTGGAGTCAGATCATTGTATGATAAAGTAAACACGTGTCTCTTTGAGTCCCAGAAACTTGAAGCTGCCCGGAGTAAATCCCAATCAACCCTCCAATTCTTCAAAGGCCAAAGACACGGCATGCCATACCGCTTGTCAATGATTTTCCCATGATGCTTTTGGTGAAATCGCAAAACTTCGACAAGGTCTTGGCGAAATTGATGCTCCTGAGAAGCTACTTCTCTGTTATAGTGCTCCATGGTGATTGAAAGTTCCAACCTTGGTCACAGAAATCGCTTGTCTGTCAAGCTGGGGCTGCTGGTGTTCTCCTACTGAAAGGGCAGTGTCTACAAATGAATCCTAAGCTGATTTAAAAGGGCATGTTACGAGCTTCATCCAGTCATGCGACACAACTTGCCCAGCAGACACGTCATGTCGGGCGACACGTCTGATCAACATCAGACAACATCAAATTTTCTGCAAGTATTCCCCCCAGGGCACTCTCCGACTTGCCGTCGCTGCAATACCCCCCATCCTCACACACATTCGCATGTAAATGCACGAGAGAGGGTCCCCCACCATATGTATCACTATACACACTCACCCGATATAGTTCCATCATCTCATGTACAAACCCGGCAAAGCCGACCATTCAATACAATGAACACATTTCTTTCATTCAACCATCATCCCGTTCCTGGAGCGGACAGATTCGTGCAAACAAGCTAACATAGTTTAATCTTTGCTAACAGAGTAGCATAGTCAGATATAGTGCTTGGAGTGTTGTTTCCCCCGCAGGTACAGCAATCAACTGAGCATTACCGAATCTCGAGGACTGCCCCTCAAAGCAAAACCGAGACAAAGAATCCAAGTCTATCAGTCTCCCCAGCAATGTGCATCAAGATCATCGGCCCTGCCGCCAAAACATCAGCAAAAATCTGTTCCCTAGCAAACAAAATCCACGTCCCATCAAGAAAATTTCATGATCCCGAAGTCAACCAACCGTCAACAAAGACCGTCCCGCACCCGACAATTCATCAGCAATGGCATGAGACCCTCCGGCAGTCACAATCGTCAGCAACAGTAGCATCAGTCCCTCCGGCAGCTACAACCTTCCACAATCATCAGCCATAACATCAGTCCCTCCGGCAGCTACAGGTAAGCACAGCACAGGTACGAAACCATATCTCGTTCAAATTGTCAAATCATCATGTCTGGTACTCTCGAAAATCATTTTCTTCAGGCCATCTCGCACAATCAGGTTCAGACGCCTCCTAACAGTCTTCCATCGGGTTCAGACGCCTCCTAACAGTCTTCCATCGGGTTCAGACGCCTCCCAACAGTCTTCCACCGGGTTCAGACGCCTCCCAACAGTCTTCCATCGGGTTCAGATGCCTCCCAACAGTCTTCCATTGGGTTCAGATGCCTCCCAACAGTCTTCCACCGGGTTCAGACACCTCCCAACAGTCTTCCATCGGGTTCAGACGCCTCCCAACAGTCTTCCATCGGGTTCAGACGCCTCCCAACAGTCTTCCACCGGGTTCAGACACCTCCCAACAGTCTTCCATCGGGTTCAGATGCCTCCCAACAGTCTTCCACCGGGTTCAGACACCTCCCAACAGTCTTCCATCGGGTTCAGACGCCTCCCAACAGTCTTCCACCGGGTTCAGACGCCTCCTAACAGTCTTCCATCGGGTTCAGGCACCTCCTAATAGTCTCTTTGGGTCAGACACCTCCGAATAGTCTGAACTACGACCGACTTGATTCCCTCCAGGGATACGTAGGAATCCTTTCTCCAAAGGTCCAGCCATCCGATCTCACCAGATCATTGTCCATCCCTTCGCCTTATCCCCAGCCGCTCATTGGGATTGGGTCTTATTTTATCGACAACCTCACTTATTCCATAAGTGACGTTGCCGAGGGGCTCTGTAAGTATGCCAATCCAATTTGCTACCCTTTTCGGTGCATTTTAATACGATAAAATTGCATTAAGGAGCGTTTTGGTAAATTCCCGGTCTATTCCGAGACTTCCGGAAACATCCCATAAGTTTCTCGCGAAGGAAGTACCTTTTGGGTACTTTGCTCGTGCTAAAGGACCTATAGGGAATAAACCTGTTTTGGACCTTTTGGGTATTATCCCAGAATGTTCCAGAAACTAGTTTTGGCGCCAAAAGCAGTTGGTGACACCTTGTGTCACGCGACAAGTCGAGGCTTGGAAAATGGTTACAGAAGGTCGTGCGACACCTTTTGACCATCAAATGCAGCCTATAAATAAGACCCTACCCCTCTCAGAAATTGATCCCAACTTTCACATACTGTTACTCTGCAAAAATTAGAGCGTAACACACACATTGAACACGCCCCTCTCTCTCTCCTACCCAAATCCACCTTCAATTCCCCCCAATTCAACCCAATTCACCCACCAATACTTAGATCCTTCATCCATCAATCCAATCCAGTTCAAGCACCTCCAGAAGCTGCTGTAGAAGGGTTCTATACCAGCCTTGGTCTAGGATTCGTGGAATCAACAAGGGTAACACTCTCAATTCCATCTCTCTCTCTCTCCTACCTTACTACTTTGATAATTCCATTGTTTTATCTTCCTTGGGTTCAGTAATCAGATTCCATCCATCTAGATTACTGAACCCCAATCGCAATCTCTCTGTTTAACATTGTTGATTTGAATAATTGAGTGTTCATGATTTAATTATTGTGGGAATTGGTGTTTATATCCCAAGGGAGTGTGGATCTACCCATATCCACACCCCCTGGGCTGAATTGTTGTTAATTTGTTCATTCCGAAGTTATTCTGGTTGTATAGTTAGATCTGTGTTGGCTGTTTGTTCTTCTGTGTTCAAGCTGTGAGGTATCTGCATACGGACGTCCTGTGTCACGCGACACATCGTGCTTGGTTGATCCTGTGTCACGCGACACCTTCAGCCATGCATGTCATATGTCACGCGACACTCTATGTCTGTTTGCAGAGACCATTTTCCTCTTGTAATCTGTTTTGATCTATGTATATGGGATGTGGCCTCCCTAAATAATTGGTTCAAAAGTTGTAGATCTCATTTCTAATCAATGAAATTCATGTTTACTACATTTGTTTATCATCATTGATTGCACACACTTTGGATTACTTGGATGTTTAATTAGAAAGACTCGTCTACGGACGAGGCGTGTTGGGTGAACTCTCGGTTCTTCTCAACACGTAATCTGACCCCCGGACCCATTTTCTCTTCCAAAGGTTTTTCAAAGTGTACCTTAAAACATGGCTTGGCGACTCCTTTTTTTTATCATTCGAAAATCCAAATTTTTCGGGCGAGCGCACATTCAGTGGCGACTCTGCTGGGGACTTGAAACTTGGTTTTCAAAAGTGGGTCAAACTTTCGTGTTTGTTCAAACATTCAATTCCTTCATTTGTGTGTGCATTATTTGTGGCATTATATGTATATAAATGCATTTAGTGTTTTGCTTTATTCCCTCCCTTCCTTGGTTCCTGTTTGTTGTGCTTAGAGGTTGAGCTTTTGCATTGAGCTTGGAGACTGGGGCTGGCTCTGGTTATTGATTCAGATTCTGGATATTTGATTCCTTCTGTCACGCGACATAACATGCCCTCCATGTCCTGTGTCCCGCGACAGAAGTCGCCATTCTGCAGGACTTGAATCTCTAATACAGGTTGTGATTGTGGGGCAGTCCCCATGATCGAATTATGATCATTTTGCTTATTATACTCTGCGGGGTGTGTGTGAGTTGTTTTCCTTTTCTCCCCCTTTTTCAAAAAATAATAAAAATAATAATAAAAAAATCATTTTCATAAATAAAGGAATCTAGTCATCCGCACACTACATCACATAGATCTAGAACCCTCGGGTGCGATTGACGGCATCGCGGACGGTGATGATATTCGCCTACGCTTGAGCGCCTAATGTCAAACCTATCCCCCTAGCGCATCATAGGTGGCGCCACACTTTAAACCTTACCCAACGGTTGGTTTTGACACGCCATTTTTCAAATACACTAAAACGAACTGCTTCAAAATTTTTAATAGACTTTCGTACCTACCCCAAAACCTAGCACGTGTGGGCATGTTGCCAACGCAACATGGTTTCACGAAAGGACATGTCGTTCCCACGACATGTTCTAACGAGAGATCATGTCGCTTTGTCAACGTGCACTGACGAGAGGTCATGCCGGATTTTTTCCTTGAATTTCTTCAGGAATACCCGTTATGCTGCCCAAATTTCTCCAAAAATTGGGATTGCTCGTACGTCCCATAAATGCTTCGGTTTTATTTAGGCACTATTGCCTATTATTAATTTTTAATCAATACATTTGGCATATTTTTGGATGATGTGTCCCTAGGTTTCCCCGAGGTTCTAGAATGCGTGAATAAAGGCTTATCCTTTCCCAAATGTTCATAGGACTTAAAAGACACTGATTTTTACTTGAACATTAATAAGATGTTGCATGAGTCCATCTCCTTCCATACTCCTCCCTCTCCTATACCATCTCAAAGTTCTATATCCTCCGCCTTATACTCGCTCTCACCTCTTCACCTCCGCAAGGCTACGGCAAGTTGGGTGTGTGCTTTCGTTCCCGGCGCTCATTGGTCCATATTCCCAAGGCGGAAGCAGTTTAAGTTCCCGAGCGGTCGTCCATCTGATTCGGAATCCAAAATGCTCGGTGCAAAGAAGATTATGGCCCACCAGCCTGGAAGTTCATATCCCATGTGTCAGTAAAGTGCAAATGGTGTGTCCATCGAAAAGTTGCGAGCTACCCTTGAAGCCGTTTTTCCTTGTAAGCGGGAGGCCCGGTTGCTTGTTCAGATTGCTCAAGCTAAAGAAGACGACTTGTGAATGACAAAAAGATTGAGAAGGGTCCTCGCCCCATCGCTATCAACAATGCTCTTCCTCCCATCCAAAGTTGATGCAGTCAATCAGTCCTCGTAGGATCTAGAATGTCCGCTGTCGGACATGAGTCTGTCGAGTCCACTTCGGACCAATTTTTGCTTTGCAGTAATAAAAGTTTTGTTTCTCTTCTTACTAGACTCGAGGCATCACTTGCACACCCACGTTAAACTCAATTGAAATGGTCTTATTCTATATGATCGCTTGTGCTGCTCAATCACTAATGCTTTGAAATGACTAATGTTTAAATTGATCGGAGCGAGAAAATCAACTGATATCTTTCCCAAATTGGGGCTTATCCAACTCCCCATCTTGCATCATATGCTCACATATCTTCCGTCATCCTCATCATCTCGTTGCTCGATGAATTTGCATAAATCCTTCTCAGAGTAAGCTTAAGCAAGCAAATGAAGACTCAATCTCATTCGGATCATCCGGTAGGGACTGCGGTTGAAACCTTTCACCCATAGGAAAGCCATCACATCACCCTCACTAAACAATATCCTTTCATTTCAAGATCGGCACGTTTTTGAAACCCGTCTAACCATCTCTAGAAGAAGAGGGACTATCCTTGGGGCTCCCATGATTCAAAAGAAGATCGACCATGTCCAAGCTCAAGAACGACGGAAAGCAATGATCCATCATGGGGACTAGCTGAAATTTTCCTCTCAAAAACAAAATTGGAAAAAAGAGAGAGACAAAAATACAAAAAAAAAAGAATAAAAAAAAAAAGAAAAGAAAGAGAGCTTAGTCCCTAGCGACCCTCTCAAAAGCAAAAGTCAAAGGATCCGGTCGTTACTCAAGAGGAGTCTCAGAGTGAATAAAGAGACAGCATGGATGTCCCTGATGGATAAAATTCCACTGTGTAATAAAATACCTAGCAAGTGTACTAGCTACCGTTGTAGTAGTATGCACAAGCAAGGGTCGAATCCACAGAGATTTGAGTGTTGAACAAATTGATTTAATTAGTGTAAAACAAAACAAAGGAAAAGGGATTTTTGATTTGATTGAATTATTAAACTAAGAAAGCAAAATAAATAAATTAAAGATAATAAGAGACAAGGGATTCATGGATTGGGGATCATAACAATTATCACTTTATGCTTTTTATTTCATGTAAAAAGGATTCAATTTCATTCTTGGGTTCGTTCACAAAAACCTAGGGTTAAGATGTTAATATATTCCGCAAGGTCAATAAGAACATTAGAACCCTACTAATTCTATCTTGTTTATATATTCCGCAAGGTCAATATAAACATTCAAGAATTCAATTAAAAACTTAAGAACAATGGAACCTAGATTCGTTTGATTTCCGCAAGGTCCTCAATTGAATCTATTCTTCTCAACAATGGTCAAATTATAAATCATCCACGCAAGTGCAATGATTCATACCCAAATAAATTCAAGAGGTCAAAAGTATATTCCGCAAGGTCAATACAATTGATCTCAAGACAATAATTAAAAACGTTTAGAAGAACAAGAACGAAAAAGAGATAGGAAGAATTAAAACCTTAGCATAAAGATCAAATTGTTACTCACCTCAATCCATGAATAAAATAAATTAGCCTTGAATGGCCATTAAAATAAATAAATTAAAACCTTGAATCTTCAAAATAAAATAAAAAAACCCTAAACTAAAAATATAGAGAGAAAATAAAAATATTCAAAATATTCAAAGATCAAAAGATCCCAAGGTAAAAGATAAAGGATGATACAAAACTAGTCTAGGGTTGTTTTTATAGGAGGAGGGAGGTGGAAATCCTTTTTGGAAACAAATTCTTGGTCAAAATCCTTGTCAAAATAGAAAATCTCCCGAAATCTGTCACTGATTTTGTGCTGATTCTGTTGAAATCACGTTTTTTTTATTTGTGACGGAATTAAATCCGTTGTAAAAGCCTTGATGGGCGGTCGCCCATAATTCCCTGCGCCAGCGCCCATGTGAACAGAAAGATTCTCGGCCATGCTCCTTGCCATTTGTGCGGCCGCCCTTGATCGCCCAATAGCCACATCCCAGCTTCAAGCCATTCTCGGCCACTACCTTGCCTAGGCCCATTTTCCTTCGGCCAGCCCTTGCATTGGCCCCAAGTTCTTCTAGGCCACAGAAATGATTTGACCGGCCAAGGCTATTTGTTTTTGGCCCCATTTTGAAATACTTATGATTCGTTTCGTCTTGCTATTACACCGTCGCACTTTGGTCACTATAAAAAATTATTTTGCACTTCGCTCTTTGAGATTTTATTTTTCACTTTGACCCATGAATTTTTATAAATCAAATTCGTCCAAAATTTCCATATTTCCAGTTTAGTCCCTGAATTTCCAATATTTACGATTTGGCCCTTGAACTTTCAAATATCAGTTTTGTCCCAAATTTTTCAAAATTGCAATTTGATCCAAAAACTTCCAAAGTACGCTCCAATCCTCCGTTTTGTCAGTAATTGCACTTCAACCCCTGTACTTTCAAAACACTACAAAATACATTAAATTCTCAAGGTTTCGAGCATCAAATAAGCTAGGAAATATATCGTTTGAATGGGTAAAACCACATCCATCAAATACCCCCAAACTTATCTTTTGCTCGTCCTCGAGTAAAACAAAACTAAAACAAAATAAAAACTAACTACCTAATTAAAACAAAAGAAAATATTTTTGGGATTTGTTCAATTCATATAATAGGCCGTTAGCACAACAAGTCTCAGATCTTTACAACACACATAATCTACAAGCATTATCATGAACATGGGACTATAATTACATGGATGCATCTAACTTATAATTCTCCACCACATATTGAAAGATGAATGAAATATGGGAGATCATTGTCACCAAAGTAAGATATTTTATAGGGTCACTAACCACATGCTCTAAATCAATGATGCTAAGATGAAATTTCTGCACAAGGACACTCATATGCATGCTTAAACAAAACTGTCAACCCGACTACTCTTTAGGGATCAAATATGGCTTTGCGGTTTGTAATGTATCGCGATAAACGCGGGCAAGGTTCATGGTTCCAAAAGAAGGTAAGGGCATACGAAGTCAAGCAAGTGAAACTAGAAAGCCTTCATCATACATCCTCCCATTGAAATTTATCACTCCGCTCCAAGCCAACCCATTGATTCAACCCCCAAACTTATAATTTTGTATACTTTCAAACTTGAGATTGATCACCTTTCTTTCTTTTTTATCACTTTCCACTTCAACATTAGAGAGGGCAAGGCAATTTTTTTTTCTTTTCTTTTTTTTTTTCCTTTTTTTTTCTTTGCACAAATATATCACGAAGAATGTGCATTCAATAATTTTGCTCAAGCCCCTCTTTTTAATACATAACAATTCATAACCCTTTTCTTTCTTTTCATGACCACTTTTCACCCTTGATTTTTCAAACTTCACCCAAAAATTCCCATTCATTTCATAGTTTCACTTTCTTGAAAAGGTGAGAAAAATAGTGTATAGGTTAAAAGGGTAGGATAATGAGGGTACAAAAGAAGGCGAATGGTGGTCTAAAATAACCTCCCACTTTGTGAGAGATTCCATTCTTTTTCAAGCTCAAAAGGGGTTCTAGCGGCAATTTTTATAAGTGGCGAGAAAGTTAAAGGCTCACAAATAGGGTTCAAAGAAAATAGCCACATATCACTTCCCGAATAGCCTAATTGATGTGTTATTGACAGTCATGCAAACATGTTCTAGGGACCCCGAGAATGCCAAAGTGATCCTATAAAGGTCTCCTAAATTGGTAACAATGATCAAGAAAAATAATATGGAAGTGAAAGGTGGAGAAATCATACTTTACATGTTTCAATGCAATTATATCCCCATATTGACAATAATACTCAAGATTTTAAAATTAAATCACTCTCAAATAATCATGGACTCTAGCCAACTTCCCAAAATATGAAAAGAACAAAAAATTTTAAAAATTTTCTATTTTTTTGGAGGGTGACACTATATACACTCCCCTATAAACCCACAAACTCGGAGAGATATCTACCCCCAAACTCAAAACATGCTATGTCCTCATAGCAAAGAGAACAAAAACATGCCTCGGGTTCAAAGGACGATATGACACAACAAAACAAATAAATAAAGCAAATAAAACGTACCTACTTGGGTTGCCTCCCAATTAGCGCATTTGGTTAAGTTCGATAACCCGACCGTTGCTCGCGTTTGGACTTCACCTTCCATCCTTTGGCCCACTTTGTGGTTTCGCGGGTCCTTATGTTCATTTCATGCCCCATGTAAAATCCTTGAGCTTTGATATTGCTTGGTGCCCAATGAAATTTTTGACGTTTAAGCTTCTTGGGCTTCTTCTCTTTCAAACTCTCGCCATTTTCTTCACCCTCAAAAATAGGGGGAGGTACAAGAATGATGGAGGCAAAATCTTTCACACTTTCAATGGGATGGAGAAGGTCTTCTTTGAGGCATTGTTCGTCAATTTGGTCGGGCCCAACCTCATCAACATTCACGCCCTCATCATCTTTTAGTTTCTCATCCACCCCATCTTCTTCACAATCAACATCTTCATCAACAACCACAACATCACTAGCAGGAGACGGAGAGAGAATCGGTAGTTCGTCACTAATGGAAGCGTCCTCCCATTCATAACGTTCAAGTTGGATAGAACTAGTATCCCGCTCACCACCTCTCAATGCTTCTAACATTTTATTCACTTGTGCTTTCAACCTATCCATGGTGGCACAAAATTGTTGTCGTTGTTGACAATTTTCCTCCCTCAAACTTGTCAGAGCCTCTTCCCATGATCTCTTTTTAGGTTGCGGTGGATCATAATAATGTGGTTCATAATTGTTCCATGCCCGGCTTGAGTGGTTTCCCCTCCATTGTGTATAGCAATTGGGGGAATAATCATATTATTGTTGCCATGGGTGGAACGAACTCTTTTCTTGCATCTGTGGAGAATACTCATGAAAATATGTCCTAGACGGACAATCATTAGTAGTATGAGAGTATAATCCACAATAGGAACATGTATCTTGTATTATATTGGCACTAGGCGAAGTACTTTTCGCATTGAACAAAGCAATTAATTGTTTTACTTGCCCGGCCAACTTCTCACGAGAATTAGATTCATGCATGACCTTTAATTTTTTAAACAGCTAGAAAAAGAAAGAAAATTATTTACACTAAAAAGAAATTAATAAAAGAAAATATTTACAATACACTAACAAAATAAACTTGTTCAAATCACAACAAATACCCCGGCAACGGCGCCAAAAACTTGATGGATAAAATTCCACTGTGTAATAAAATACCTAGCAAGTGTACTAGCTACCGTTGTAGTAGTATGCACAAGCAAGGGTCGAATCCACAGAGATTTGAGTGTTGAACAAATTGATTTAATTAGTGTAAAACAAAACAAAGGAAAAGGGGGTTTTTGATTTGATTGAATTATTAAACTAAGAAAGCAAAATAAATAAATTAAAGATAATAAGAGACAAGGGATTCATGGATTGGGGATCATAACAATTATCACTTTATGCTTTTTATTTCATGTAAAAAGGATTCAATTTCATTCTTGGGTTCGTTCACAAAAACCTAGGGTTAAGATGTTAATATATTCCGCAAGGTCAATAAGAACATTAGAACCCTACTAATTCTATCTTGTTTATATATTCCGCAAGGTCAATATAAACATTCAAGAATTCAATTAAAAACTTAAGAACAATGGAACCTAGATTCGTTTGATTTCCGCAAGGTCCTCAATTGAATCTATTCTTCTCAACAATGGTCAAATTATAAATCATCCACGCAAGTGCAATGATTCATACCCAAATAAATTCAAGAGGTCAAAAGTATATTCCGCAAGGTCAATACAATTGATCTCAAGACAATAATTAAAAACGTTTAGAAGAACAAGAACGAAAAAGAGATAGGAAGAATTAAAACCTTAGCATAAAGATCAAATTGTTACTCACCTCAATCCATGAATAAAATAAATTAGCCTTGAATGGCCATTAAAATAAATAAACCTTGAATCTTCAAAATAAAATAAAAACCCTAAACTAAAAATATAGAGAGAAAATAAAAATATTCAAAATATTCAAAGATCAAAAGATCCCAAGGTAAAAGATAAAGGATGATACAAAACTAGTCTAGGATTGTTTTTATAGGAGGAGGGAGGTGGAAATCCTTTTTGGAAACAAATTCTTGGTCAAAATCTTTGTCAAAATAGAAAATCTCCCGAAATCTGTCACTGATTTTGTGCTTATTCAGTTGAAATCACGTTTTTTTTATTTGTGACGGAATTAAATCCGTTGTAAAAGCCTTGATGGGCGGTCGCCCATAATTCCCTGCGCCAGCGCCCATGTGAACAGAAAGATTCTCGGCCATGCTCCTTGCCATTTGTGCGGCCGCCCTTGATCGCCCAATAGCCACATCCCAGCTTCAAGCCATTCTCGGCCACTACCTTGCCTAGGCCCATTTTCCTTCGGCCAGCCCTTGCATTGGCCCCAAGTTCTTCTAGGCCACAGAAATGATTTGGCCGGCCAAGGCTATTTGTTTTTGGCCCCATTTTGAAATACTTATTATTCGTTTCGTCTTGCTATTACACCGTCGCACTTTGGTCACTATAAAAAATTATTTTGCACTTCGCTCTTTGAGATTTTATTTTTCACTTTGATCCATGAATTTTTATAAATCAAATTTGTCCAAAATTTCCATATTTCCAGTTTAGTCCCTGAATTTCCAATATTTACGATTTGACCCTTGAACTTTCAAATATCAGTTTTGTCCCAAATTTTTCAAAATTGCAATTTGATCCAAAAACTTCCAAAGTACGCTCCAATCCTCCGTTTTGTCAATAATTGCACTTCAACCCCTGTACTTTCAAAACACTACAAAATATATTAAATTCTCAAGGTTTCGAGCATCAAATAAGTTAGGAAATATATCTTTTGAATGGGTAAAACCACATCCATCAGTCCCCTCACCTTCTAAAACCAATCCCAAGCCGTCCTCTCGATTTTAGAGGATATTCCCATTACCATTACCCTTGCCCTTGGCAAAGCCAATTTTTACCTCTCATCCTCAGAGGCAATCAATTCCCTCACCTTAGAAATCCCAAACACATCCCTGCAAGCCAACCTCTCATCTTTAGAGGTCCAGTCAGCAAAAGGCCTAGCCGACCTCTAATCTTAAGAGGTCATGATATTCCGAATCACCCGAGGGTCGATCGTAACCCTGAAACCCAGTCGCAGTTCCTACCGGATAACAGTTTCAGACCATCAATCGAAGATTGTGCAAATTCCATCCGTTCATTCGACATTTCATGTGAGCATATTTCGTTCCTCCTCCGCAAACACTTGCCGTGGACGTCCCACTGGGGCTTCACATCCGTGTCTCCCATCGACACTCCAAGAGGACATGTTTTTCAATTCTCCAAATCCTCAAAATCCTCAAAGGTCCTCAGATCCTCGAATTCCAACGTTCATTCTCTTCATTCGGGATAAGCGCGAACTACGGCGACCTGAGCTCCTCCCAAGGAGGGGAACGTAGGCAACCATAACTGGTCCGGTCGAAATCACAAGCAAATCTCATAAAATCCGGTCTCAGCAAGGGCCGTCCCTATACACCTTCCATCCTTCCGAGCTTGATTCTCGATATCAGTTGGTTTTCTCCTCAGGATTGATCAAAATATTTGTTCATATCAGCTTTGGTGGTTGAATAACCCGAACATCAATAAAGGGTTTTAAGCAGCTTTGTGATCATCACGAATAAGACAAGTTTACAAGTGTCTCTACAAGTCTTCTCTTTCTACATCATAGGAAGATAGAGCCAAACACTGTTTTTGGTCAGCAGGGGCTTCCATACACTTTGCCACACCTTGTGATGTTTATACTCTCCCAAAAGAGTCAAACCCAAAAGCGAGTGTGTCACAGAATCGGGATCCATTCCCACCCTCGAAAGATGTGCCCCTGCACGTAAGCATTTCCGAGTCTTGTCCAATGACTGATTGACTGAGGTTTGAAATGATGGGTTGCCTCCTTGGCCACAAGATGACATTGTCTGCGATAAGGCTGCATTGAATCTCTTCAAGCTGGGGCTTTGCTATGTTGTTCTCTCAGGACCAGATTCCCTTCGGGTTTGCCTTGCATTATCAACTGGGGCTTCGTCAAGCCAGGACCATTCTCTGCTGTTTGCCTCCTCGGGTGCACGACACACTTTGTTCTCATCAGCAATGAACCAATCTGCTGCAACCAGTACCCCAGGGAGCGTCCCCGACTTGCCTAAGCTGCATCATATCATCCATCACCCATACATTTCCCCACCTCATGGGAGAGGGTCCAACCCATACACCATCACATATAAACACTTCCATTCCATACACATCCATCATAGCACAACTGCTACATACATATCAACTCGTTGAGCCATGCAAAATCCTCACTTCTTTTCCACCCCCAGCTGAGATGGACTTGTGCAACAAAAGATTAATAATGCATAAGCAAAAAGTCAAATAAAATGCAAGGTGCCTAGAGTGTTGTGTTTCCCCCCGCATGGTACGATAATCAAGTGATCGTAATTTGATCGTGAGGACTGCTCCTCGAATCACAATTTTGGGCAAGGATTCCAAATCCTGCAGGTGGCAGACCCCACCTTTATCATCTTCATCAGGCTCGTCACCTTCGGACTCATCAGCATCATCTGAAAGAGCCTTAGCTGCCTCAGCCTCCAAGCAATGCTTGTCAAAAGAGAGCTTCAGCTACCCCAGTATCCAAGTAATAATGCTCACCAGTCTCGACGACTTCAAAGCCTATTCTGCAAAGACTGTCCCGTGAACGGCCACCCAGCAATTATCGACAGTGGCATAAGACCCTCCGGCAGCTACAAACCCCAAGCAACGTTCATCAGTATCATCGGCCCCGCCACCGAAGCATAAAAAATCCGTTCCTAGCAAGAGAAATCCATGTCCTACCAAGCAAAGTCCGTGACTAAAAAGTCAACCAACCATCAACAAAAGCCGTCCTTCGTATGGCAAAACTAGCAAGCCTTCATCACCAGTGACCTAAGACCCTCCGGAAGCCACCGCCAGCAGCAATAGTAGCATGAGACCCTCCGGCAGCTACATCTATCCCCAGCAGAATCAACAGTAGTGTGAACCCCTTGGTAGCTACTCCTTTCGCCGCCAGCAGTGGTATGAGTCCCTCCGGCAACCACGACCGTCATCCACAGTAGCGTGAGTCCCCTGGCAGCTACTCTTCACCAACACCCAGTGGTATGAGTCGCTCCGGCATCCACGACCCTCAGCAACAGTACCATGAGTCCCTCCGGCAGCTACAACCCTTCATTCCAGTGGTATGAGTCCCTCCAGCATCCACGACCCTCAACAGCGGTAGCATGAGTCCCTCCAACAGCTAAAACCTTCCAACACCCAGTGGTATGAGTCCCTCCGGCATCCACGACCATCACCAAGCAGTAGCGTGAGTCCCCTGGCAACTACTCTTCACCATCAGTTGCAACATGAGACCCTCCGGCAGCTACAACCTCCCATCAAGCGGTAGCGTGAGTCCCCTGGCAGCTACCATTCACCATCAACAGTAGCATGAGACCCTCCGACATCTACAACTTCACCATCAGTTGCAGCATGAGACCCTTCGACAGTTACAACCTTTCACCACCAGCCGTGGCATCAGTCCCTCCGGCAGCTACAGGTAAGCACAACACAGGTATGAAACCATATCTCGTTCAAATTGTCAAATCATCATGTCTGGTATTCTCGAAAAATCATTTTCTTCAGGTCATCTCGCACAATCGGGTTCAGACACCTCCCAACAGTCTTCCATCGGGTTCAGACGCCTCCCAACAGTCTTCCATCGGGTTCAGACGCCTCCCAACAGTCTTCCACCGGGTTCAGACGCCTCCCAATAGTCTTCCACCGGGTTCAGACGCCTCCCAATAGTCTTCCATCGGGTTCAGACGCCTCCCAACAGTCTTCCACCGGGTTCAGACGCCTCATAACAGTCTTCCATCAGGTTCAGGCACCTCCTAATAGTCTCTTTGGGTCAGACACCGAATAGTCCGAACTACGATTTGGCTTGATTCCCTCCTAGGGATACGTAGGAATCCTTTCTCCAAAAGGTCCAGCCATCCGATCTCCCAGATCATTGTCCAGCCCTCCATCATATCCCCAGCCGCTCATTGGGATTGGGTCTTATTTTATCGACAACCTCACTTCTTCCATAAGTGACGTTGCCGAGGGGCTCTGTAAGTACGCCAATCCAATTCGCTACCTTTTTAGATGCATTTTAATATGAAAAAATTGCATTAGGGGCATTTTGGTAAATTCCCGGTCTGCTCCGAGACTTCCGAAATCTTTTTATAAGTTTCTTGCGAAGGGAGTACTGTTAGGTATTTTTTCCATGCAAAAGGACCTACAGGAAATTAATTGCTTTGGACCTTTAAGGAATTACTTCAGAATGTTCCAGAAACAGCAATTTGGCGCCAGAAACAGTTATTGCCTTGTTGTGTCACGCGACACTTCGAAGCCACGAAAAGTTGATACAAGAAGTCGTGCGACACAACTGGACCACGAACTGCAGCTATAAATAAGACCCTCTGCCTCTCATTTCAGGATCTTTTTTCCACTCTACAACGTCACTCTGCCAAATTCATGCCAGAAACCTCTCTCTCTCCTCCTTCCATCCAAACACATACCAATTCCCTTCCAATTCCTTCATCTCTCATACCAATTCACCCATTTCCCTCCATACTCCACAATACCAATTGTAGATCCAAGCTTAGCACTCCAATCTGAGATCCAAGTCTCAATCAAGCAGCTGAATCGAGGCTCTCTACACCTAACTTGGTGTAGAGATCGTGGACTACAAGGGTAACAAATCCTTCTCTCCATCTCTCCCATATTTGCTACTTGCTTCATTACCATTTCTATCCATCCACTTGATAATTAATCTCCATCTCCACTGATTATCAAGTGGCAACTGCCATCTCTCTGTTTAATTAGCTTGGTTTGATATAATTAATATTCATGATGTGATTTGAATCTTATTCATTGCTTGATTGTCAAGGGAGGGTGGATCCTTCCATATCCACACTCCCTTGGTCAATCTATTGATGATTTGTGATATTCTGAATTGAATTGGTTTGATAATTGGATCTGATCGCGTTTCTGTTGAATTGAATTTCAAATTTGTAAGGTTCCTGCAGATGGTAAACATGTGTCACGCGAAACAATTGGACATGAGGAGTCCTGTGTCACGCGACACATCGTGTCCATCTGCAGAGATCATCCTTCAGTTGTAAGTTGTTTCATCTAGTTTGATTATCATTCTAAACAGAGTGTGGATCTTCAATATCCACACTCATTTGAAGTGATTGGATAGATCTGTGTCAATTCTATGCTTGATTTGTAAAGCCTCTGCAAAGTGCATCATTGTGTCACGCGACACAGTTTACCCCTCAGGTCCTGTGTCACGCGACATAAGAAGCCCTTTGCAGAAGGCTCAGTTTCAGTTGTAATCTGTTTTGTCCTCGTTGTAAGTGGGATGTGGCCTCCCACAGTAAATGGTTCACAAGTTGTAATCCCCCTTCTTGAGCAATAAAATGAAGCATTAATATGCATTTTATACATATCTTGTCACACACATTTCGCACACACATTTGAATGTTTTGAATGTTGAACATAGAAAGACTCGTCTACGGACGAGGCGTGTTGGGTGAACTCTCGGTTCTTCCCAACACGTAACCTGACCCCCGAACCCATTTTCTCTTTCAAAAAGGTTTTCAATGTTTCCTTTAAAACGGCGTGGCGACTCCTATATTTTTCGGCGAGCGTTCATTCACAAGTACACCTATAATATAATTTAAATTTTATAAATGAAAACTTCTTTGTATATCACTTGTTTAACGAAATACCAATCACAAACATTTTTTAAAAATTGATAAATCATTTATCAGTTGTTTAAACCAAACAATTAGCACAAAAATCTTTAAAAATAACTGATAAATGACATTTATCAGTTGTTTAACCAAATATCAATCACAAACACTCTTTAAAAAATCCATTTATCAGTTGTTTAAATCAAACGCCGATAAAACTATTCATTAGTTTTGCAACTACAAATTGACTAGTAAAAGAATTAATAAAAAATATTTAGGGAAAATTATTTCCAAAAAAAGACGTTCATTATGAGAAAAAAAAAACTTGAAAATGAACATTCATTTTTGATAGAAGAAGTAGAATTATTACATTACGTAGTGCATTTTTTACGCATAAGTGTTGTAGTAAATATTTCGCTGCATCAGTTAAATATTTCGCTGCATCAGTTTCAAGTCCAAAAAAAAGTAGATGCTAGCTAAAGTTAGGGAACCAAATTTGCTCATGTCTAGGAGTTTTTATTGTGCTTTTACACCTGGTATAGATTGTGATACATAGTTTCACTTTTTCAATCAATAACGTATAGTATTAACTTTACTTTTCGAGAATCTCACTTATTATAATTTAATCAGGATTGATCCCTACTAATAGGGGGAACTGATTTGATATGGGTCGTGTGTTAAAGAGCGTCAGAAGCTCCAAGGCAGGAGCGACTGGTTCCAAGTTCCTAAAAGTAATTCCAATTTATATTTGATATTTAATTCAATAAAATTTATTAAAAAAACTTTAAAATAAATATTCTAATGAAAATATATATTATTGATTAATTATTAAAATTAGTACCAATAACAATTATAAACTTTTAGTATAATATCTTAATTGAAATAAATTATTAATAAAAGTACACTTAAGATGGTCACTAAAATATAATACTCCCTCCGTCCCTAAATGTTTGTCCCATTTCTCCTTTTCCTTTGTCCCAAAAAGTTAGTCTCATTTTCAAAATTAAAGCTTCAAAATCACTAAATTTTCAAAACTTGTAACATTTAGGGACGGAGTATTACATAACGGCGGTGTATATTATCAATAATTTTCAAAGCGTTCGTAAAAATAACCAAAATTAAAGCTTTAAAATCACTAAATTAAATTATTTGAAAAATCAAACGGGACAAATATTTAGGGACGGAGGGAGTATATAATTAGCTAAAGTACTTAGGGCATATCATACCTATACAAAATACTATGTCTTTTTTTTCTCTCGATATACAACAACAACAACAACAACAACAAAGCATTAATTGCAAAATAATTTGGGGTAAGCTAACATAAATTCTCATATGACATCGTGAAAGAAAAAATGCGAGGAAGTAAAAAGAAGATATAGAAATAATAATAATAACAATAATAATAATAATAATAATAACAACAACAATAATAATAATAAAAAAATAATAATAGGTGGGAATAAAATTTGAAAAAAATAAAAGAAGAAAAAAATAATAAAAATGTTAGTAAACAAAAATATACATTCTGTCTACGTCCCACTTCAAATTACACACTTTCCGTCTAGGCCGTTACAATACAAACTACATACTTTTTAAAATGAAAATATTTTATTACTTCTATATTAATGTGACTCACATGTCATACTCACACAACAATTCAATTACTATTCATTATCACACTTTCTCTCTCCTATCTCTTTTTTCATACTAACAACTAATTCCCTCACACTTTTCTTTAATCTACGTGCAAATAGTAATTGAGTAGCTTTTAGTGGGACAGAGTGATAATATAATATAATATAATATAATATAATATAATATAATATAATATAATATAATATAATATAATATAATATAATATAATATAATATAATATAATATAATATAATATAATATAATATAATATAATATAATATAATATAATATAATATAATATAATATAATATAATATAATATAATATAATATAATATAATATAATATAATATAATATAATATAATATAATATAATATAATATAATATAATATAATATAATATAATATAATATAATATAATATAATATAATATAATATAATATAATATAATATAATATAATATAATATAATATAATATAATATAATATAATATAATATAGAAAGAAAATAAAACTCATGAATTTTTGCCTCCAATTCGGTATTTTCAACGTCATATTTACATAATCCCAATAAACACGTGTTGTTTTCAATCGTCGTTGTTCAAGTTTCTTAGGTCTTTCCCTGCTCTTTCACCATTTTATCACTTCTCCATTTTTGACCTTCTAATCGGTGCATCACTTGTTCTCTGTTTCACATGATCAAAACACCTTATGCGATTCTCTCTCATTTTATTTTCAATTATGGCAACTTCTACTTTTCTCCGGATCACGTCATTCCTCAATATATTATATACTAGTACTCTCTAACCCGTGCCAATGGCACGGTAACAGTATGATCAATGATAGTATGTAAATGATTGGTCCTATAAAATGTCGACGTACTCTGTGATGTGATTGAGAGATTAGGGAGAAGTCTATTGCCTTAATATATGGTTAAAATTTTACACCACCACCACAAACACATATGCAAGAATATTTACACAACAATGACTCCACCAACCAAAAAAGATTTAGATTATTTTTTTACTCCAGAATATAAGCTTATAAAACAGCAAGGTGGGAGTATTAAATTATATAAACTCACAAATAAATTATAATCAACATTGGTTGTAGCAGCATAACATGTAAACTCACAAATATTTTGGACATTGTTGTAGTAAACTCACTAATTTATGGAGCTAAACCGATCACTTAACTCATCGACTTACCTCATACATTAGTACTTTATAATCATCCAGAAATAGTTGTGTGCCTTGTTTTTTAAGATGTCAGTACGGATATGCTTTAGAACATTTGCGGCTAGGTGCAGCAACAGTAGGCTTAGGAGGCTCATTTATAGTAACCTACAACTTTCTTGGCGAAGCTTCAACATTGGTTGTGGAGACAGTGGTTGCTTTTGGCAATCCACTTCTAAACTCCATGACCCATGATCACTGATTTTAAGTACTAAGAATAATCTCCACTCCCTGGTCCAAATGGTCATAATGAATAAACAACCATAAGCTCAAAATAAGCTTAAAATAGGTATTGCTTCCACAAAACTTCAGCATGTACATCAATATTGACAAAAGCCTCTCACTAATCACTATAACTTTTGCTAGAATGTAAAAAAAAATTGTGTATAAATGACCATTGCATATGTTAAAAAAACCATTGCACACGTTTGTTTTTCCTAAGTTCTCACAATAACAAAATATCCACGGTAGGGATGGCCAAACCGGATCGGAACCGGACCGGAAAAGCCCGAAACCGGAGCGAACCGGGGAGAAAACCGGAACCGGACAGACCGAAACCGGGGTTAGTGCGGGCCGGTTAAGGGTTACAAAAATGCCAAATCGGACCGGAACCGAAATCGTGAACCGGACGAAATTTCCACGTTTTCCAAAGAACCGGACCGGAACCGGACCGGAAAAGCCCGGAACCGGAGCGAACCAGGGAGAAAACCGGAAAGACCGGAACCGGGGTTAGTGCGGGCCGGTTATGGGTTACCATTTGGCCGAACCGGAACCGGACCAGATTTGGTCATCCCTATCCACGGCTTATTACCATATTATAAAGTGACCTACATCCCAGTATCATCCAAATGCTATAATTCTTTCAATCTAGCAAGCATTTCATAAAAGTTAATGTCACTCTCGTGCACTTGTTCAATTTTCAAAACAAAAAAGGGGCCTAATTACGATGGTCATGAGAATTAATATTCAGACAAAAGATAAAAAATGAATGTTTACTCCAAATGTGTAAACGATAATTAATATTACTCCCTTCGTTCCAAAATAAATATTCAAGCCTTGCCAAATTTACTCCTGATTAAGATAATATTTAAATTTTTATGGTCAAGCAAAGAAAATATATATATAAACAACATTAAATTCTCTTAAATATCTCGAAATTCATCAAAATTCATCAAAATAGAAAAGCAAACATTGAAACACTATATCATAAGATCATATCACAACAATTTATATTACATTCATTCTGGATGATCTCACTACAACTAAAATTCGAGAGCAACTGATAACCTAAAAATGCACATAAATAAATAGTCATGAGTAGTAGTTTATCTCTCTTTATTGAATTGACTAAACTGTTAAAAAAAATCTTTAAAACCAATAAATAAATGGAAAGCGTTAAACGCCTCAATTATTTCAAAGAAAATTAATGAAAAAATATTAAGAGAATAAAACATAAAGAATTAAAATAATCTCTTGGTTAATTTGTGACAACGTCATCAAAATCTTGAACATGAATAAGTCCGACTTTTTTCGTTATAAGGTGAGGAGCAGGAGACGGTTTGGGAGCGGAAGGTGGGGGATCAGTTTAACATGAATATCTTCCATAAATAAATAAGATTAAAAGAAATCTCGTAAAGTTTGTACAATTTTGCGATTTTATATGAGTACTTATTTTCATATCTGAAAAATGCTCATGTAAAGCGATTTCTTCTTGCTTCCCCTTTTACGTCCACCTAAAAAAATATCTTTCTCAGCAAATTAAAACCTTCGCTTTCTTCTGGGTGAATTTCTCACAACTTCCATGGCCACAACAAAAGATTTCGGCCGACTATAGCATCCTGCAAGCCATGGGTCCGATCAATAAAGGAAGAGAGGATCTACAAAGAATGGAAAATGGGGCTGAACGTGGTTGTTTAGTATCACCATATTCGAAGACAGATTAAAAAATGAGTATAAAAAAATACATAAATTTACTTAAATTTACTTAAATATTTTAAGTTTGATTTATAGAATTTTTAATATCCCCTATAGCTCGCACAGTCAATGAATTTCTAAGACTCCCTCCATTCCCAAAAATAATTTTATGTGAAAATTGAACTTTTTCAAAGAAATTGCCTTGCTAGTATATTTTAAAAATTGAACTATTTTTTTTTCATTAAACGAAAGTTATCAGATTTTACTGTTAATATAGAGTCAAATTAGATATAGAGTTTTTGAAATAAGCAAATTTGACAAAATGAAAAATGTTACAAACAGTACTTAAATTCAAAGGTTTCAGAAGAATACTTCAACACACCAACAATTTAAAAATATATACAAAGAAAAAAAAAAGCAAAGTTGACTTGAAAAAAAAAGAAAGAAATCTACCCATTTCACTCTTCTTCTCGTACTACCCCCACACATTTCCCTCCTTTCAGTCCACCCCCTCTCATGGTCCTACCCCACAGTAACCCCACCTTACCAAATTCAAAGCTTTAAACCCCTACTCCTTCATGGCTTCATCTCTCCCACTACTCCTTCCTGTCTATCCATATTGAATCAAAGAAATCAACCCCTTCCCCTTTCTTTGAATTTCTACTCCTTATCTCCCACTCGAAAATCCATATTCAAGAAATCAACCCTCTCCCCCATCAAAAACTGAACAATCCTTTCCCGTTGCTATTGCTTTGTCGAAGCCTCAATCGTTTTGATCCTCTTCAACTGGAATCAGAAGAACCACAGGGACTAAAAATCCCAAGTGTGAGGAGGGGTAAATGGAAAGCATGGGAATGAAGATATGAACGGTTGACGTATTTATCAATGGCTTACACTATTGAAGAACTGGGTAGGGTGGATAAACCTCAGTATAACCGCCTTAAGGTAAGGAGGGGAGAGAAAAGAGTGGGTTAAGTTTTGGCCGTCCGATCAATTTTCAACCTTTAATCTCAGCCACCACTTATGGGGGCTAAGAGGCGGTTAAAACCCCCTTGTATTGTATTATAGATGATGTATATCTCTAATAGCATACACATCTCCGTCATATTCATTTAATTTAATGAACATGATTCTGTTTCACGCATCCTTTATGTTTCCACATTCTTCCTTATATACCATAAATGTTCATCATTATATTACTAAACATCTTTCAATATAAATGTTAAGTTATTATAAAATTTTATCCTATAATAAATATCTATTTCAAAATAGCGTTATCTATAAAACATACAATTTTTTTCATATTTCATAATATATTTGGAAAACTGAAAATTGTAGATGTGAATAACAAGAACATGGAAAATAGCACATTTGTATCCCAAAGTTTCACAGAAATTACAATTTAGATCCTAATGTTTCAATTTTAGCAATTTAGTGTCTAATATTCACATTTTGTGATAAAATGGGTCTTTTTTGGATGGCCATAGATGGAAGTAACAAAATGAACGAAAAATCTAACGAGCTTCTTTAAAGGGGATGAAATTGTAAATTATTAAACCTTAGACCCTAAAAATTATTTCACCCTAAAAATGGCATATAAATAAAATTGTTAATTGCAATTTCCCCAAAATATAAATATTACTGTCAAGCCAAAACTTAACGTCTTATTATAATACCGCAAGTGCATGGTGTAGATGTAGTATAAAAATGGCTAATGCGGGTCGATCCCACGAGGACAATGTTTATTATAGACTAATAGTTGCTTTTAATTAATAATTATGAATGAAAAATGGATTTGTGGGAGAATTTGTTTTGTTTATGATTATATAGAAAATGTGCAATATTACTTTAACTTAAATTGAATTCAATATGATGATCGTATTCCCGAGATTAGGACTCAAACAACCATGTATTCATCAAACAACCATGCTTTTATAAAAATAATCAAGTCATAATCAAGGATGATACGCTAAGTTGTGCTAACTTTTCACGATCAAGGTATATCACATGTATTTTAATAATAAAATGATCTTTCTCTCGATGGTTCCGTACATTAGTCAAAACCCATTAATTTTATATTAAATCCACTTATTTTCCACTAAATGATCATCCCTAGGCAATTATTATACTCTCGTGATTAATAGTCCTAGTTTAATTCATATGATTCTGTTAATCAAGATTAACAGCTAATTCAATCTCATGATTAACTGGGATTTATACAAATATGGACGTCTTCATATTCGTAAGCATTTAACAATGATATGAAGAAAATTGATTAAGAGATGAGAATAGGAAGAGAAGCACGATTTAATAAGATGAACACATGAAATCGAGTTTCCAACCCCAAGAAATTTGGGGATTACTCACTAAACATGATAAATATCATAAAAAATAAAGATGAATAAGAAATAAATAATGAGGAAGGGAAAGAGATACTTATTTAGAAAACAATGGCTGAAAACTTCACCGTCTAGAAATGAAAGAAGACTTAAACCTCCAGATGATATATTTCTTCAATCTCAAAATATCTCAAGTACGCTCAATGATTCCTCAAAAATATAGAATGATTTTGAGGATTATTTGATGTTAATGATATAATAAATAATCTAGAGTAGCTTTACAATATTTATGGTTATCTAATTCTTCTAAATATATGTCTTAATATAGGCCTTGTAGCCTAAGGTCACACCACTTCCCTAAAGGTTATTCAAAAAGGTTCCTTTAAAAGATGTCTGCAAAATGTTGTAACAGCTGTGGCACGGTCGGGCCAAATTACATGTCACGGCCGTGCAATCCATTTTTGGTTCTAACATTCCCATATGAAAAATGGCACGACCAGTGCGTCCCTGGGCTGGCTCGGCCGGGCTTCACTTCATACTTGGCCGTGCAAGCTCTGGACTGCTTTGGTTCTTCCATTTTCTTCTACAAAAGTGTATCCCCTTACTCTCAATCATTTGTTCCACCTTGTAAGTTATGACCCAAGCTTGTCTTCACACCAAAAATGCCTTAAAATCCTATTTAAATCACAAAACTACCAACCAAGGTCTATTTTGATAAAATAGGGGAGTTTAAAAGTAAATCTGAAACTGAAGAAAATTGGAAACTGAGTAAATGTCACATGTTACAAGCTGATCCGTACAGACCAATGCCTCTTTACAAGGAGGTCCGTATGGATTGGTGTATGCAGTAAACTATTTTTTATATCTCATTTAATTATTGATGTTACTTTGATTAGAATTGGGAAAAAATGTGACAACTTCTGGATTGTCCAGAAGTTTGGCCATAAAATCCAAAAAGATGGAAATGTTCAATCTTAGGGTTGTACAACAATGGTGGTTTCAAGCTTTTTATGAGAAACAACAATGGAGAGTGTTTGTCTCAAGTAAAGAGATAAGAAATCTTTTGAAGGTTTAAACTTGAACCTTTGTCACATTTTAAGAAGAAAATGAAATAAATGAAGTTACATCAACATTGTAACCATAATCCCTAGAATCACATCTTTAACATGAGTGATGAGTTCATCTTTAGTGATTAGGGTTACTTGTATCATTGTAACCAAGAAAAGAAAATGGATCAAAAGATGATCTTAAGAAGTAAATACATTTATAAGTAAATAATGGAAAGACAATACGTGGTATATGAACAAACCACTATCACCATTAGATTTCCATTCTTAAGCACATAGTGCATGGAAAATCTTTTAGGATCATTTAGATGATTTGGGTTTATATTGTACAAAAGAGTTAAAGATTACATTGCAAATGATATATTTAACAACAATAATTCACAATATATTAAAAGACTTGGAAATGAAAGATTTACGTATTATTTAGGGTTTAGAAGGAGATCTCACCAATATTGGTTCTTTTCTATCTTCCTAGGATTTGGTTGTGTGGGAAGAGTATGTGGTTTGTTTAGGGTGAATAAGAAGGAGAAGAAATTATGCTCTCACTTAGGCAGAACCTCCCCTAATGCTCACTCATCTCAGACACGTGATTTGCTTTGGGTGATTAAGAAGGAGAAGAAATTATGCTCTCACTTAGGCAGAACCTCCCCTAATTACTCTCACTCAAACTTTTGTATTGTGCAGTTTTAGTGATGCTTTTGTTGGGTGTGTTGGGTGTCTTAGTTGTTAAGAAATAAAGGAGCCAGAGGCATGTATTTATAGCCTATGGAAATTGACAAAGTGGTCCGTGCGGCTGGGACTCTAATCAGCAAGGAGGTCTGCACGGCTCAATGTGCAGTGTCAGATCTTTTTGACTTTTGTGTCATTCCTGTGAGGTCCTTTTGTATTTTTTACGTGCAAAAGGTCCTTCCTTGCTTTGTTTGGCTAATTTGATCCTTGGGAAGTCTGGGACTCCGAGATTATGGATAAGTGAACCCTTGGTGTCCTTCCCGCATGCTTGGATGAAGAGCGGTCCGGATTGGGGTACTTACAAGTTTGTGGGGTATAAAGCCCAAGAATTTTTTGAATTATATGAGTCCAAGGCCTTCAACCCGGAGAGGGAGTTTGATTTTGAAGGCCTGGATACTGATAATTGGGTCAGCGGCTACAAATGGGAGAAATTGGGAAGCAAGCCCGCAAACTTGGGAGTGGGCCTCTTGGTTAAAGAGTTTTATGCAAATGCATATGAGAATGGAAACACGGGTGTGTACTATGTGCAAGGAGTGGTGGTGAATTACTCGAGACAAGTGATAAACGAGTATTATGGGCTTGCCACTAACATGGATGAGGATGAGTTTGAATACACAAAGGCGATGGAGAGAATAGGCAAGAATTATAAGGATCATCTTGAGGAGATAGCTCCAACTTTTGGGGACATTGACCCAAACTCCATAAAGAAAGGGACCATAATGAAGACTCGTGACATGACGTCGTGGATGAAAGTACTTCACATGTTTATTTGTGAAAGGATCCTCCCCTCCTCGCATTTCAATGAGGTGAATTGGAGGCGTGCTATTCTGATGCACTCGATTGTGCAAGAAAAGAAGATTGACACTAGATAATTGCCAATGAGATAGCGCACACAACTAAGAATATGGTGAATTCCAACTATAACTTTCCGTTATTGATCACAACCTTGATAGCGAGAGCGGGAGTCAACCTGACCCGAGTGAACAAAGACTTGAAAATAGGTACTAAGATAAACAAGTTCACCCTCACCACAAAATGCCAGAATGAGAAGAGAGGTGTGGGGTCATCTCGGGGACACTAGGTGGAAGATGATGATGATGAGGATGTGGCCGAGGCATGGCGACCAGACCCGACTGAGGGTGCTTATTTTTTGTCCCAGCAGGTTGGCATCCTGGAGGGTCAAATGAGGGATTTGAAGGGAGATTTCAGGCAGTTATCCACCCATGTGGATGCCTATGAGAGGAGACATAATGCGGAGATTGAGGCGGACCAAGCATGGAGGGCACAACAGTTAGTAGAGTTAGAGGAGCAGACTCGGATGCTCCAGACATTGATAGGACAGATGCCACCAGCACCGGAAAGTGGCTCGAATCAAGGTGGCCAATGAGACATTGGTTAAGGTATCCCAATACCTTTCTGGTTTTGATTGTTAACTTGCATTAGCGACAATGCAATGTTTTAGTTTGGGGGTGGGGTACCTACATATTTTGTTTTGTTTTCGAAAAAATAAATAAAAAAAATGAGAGGCTAAGTGAAAACCCGAAATGGCGCTTAGGCAAAAAAGGTGAGTAAGTGAAATTTTTGATAGCCTTTATATCACCGAAGTGGAGACATAAGGGGGGTTTTTTGGAGTGTCGGGTAAGATCATTATTTGGAGTAGGAGGTTCAGATAGTGGTGCTTAGGATAGAAACCCTCGTTCACTGTTGGAGTTATGAGGGGAGTTGGTGCTTTCACGAGATAGTTTTGTGGGGGATTAATATTCCTTAACAAAACTTTTATACGAGGGCGGTAGTAGTATGAGATAAGCGTGGAGGGAAATTAGGACATTTTAATTCCCCTTTGCTTTTATGAGTGGGCCTTAGTTCGGATAACCATTTAAAATGTTGGAGTTGGTAAAGATCTAAGGCCGTGTACTCATATGTTTTTGGGGATTTATAAGGAGACGGAAGTATGTATATCCCGTATTGTGGTTGACTTACATGGATTGGTGGATTAGAGGATATTAGGGGTCATTTTATTCCCATGCTACCTATTTAGATCGGCGCTTTAGAGTGGAGTTATGATATTACTCAGGGACGAGTAATGGTATAAGCGTGGGGGAATTTGATGTGGTGGATTTTGTTATATGTAATTCCCTATTTTCTTAGACATATTATTCCTATTTTAATGTATTTAGTTTAGATTTGATGTAATTTTGGGATAGTGTGTTAAAAGGAGGTTTTATTGAGAGTTATTGTAATACGAGGGCATTTTAGTTGTTTTATTTCATATCCGGATGTAATACTTTCGAGAAGCCAAAGTCAATCCTAAAAAGTCAACAAAGTCAAAGAGTTCCTGTGAATGTGGCCCCGGAAAAACCCGTTTTCTTTTTACGGAAAAAAGGGGGTCGCCGTTCACCTCAGTTTGAAGACACCAGTTTTATTGAAAAACGGAGTCGCCATGCCATTTTGATTTCCTCAAAACTTTGAAAAAAAAGGATAAGGGTCCGGAGGTTAATTTACTCCTTGGGAATAACGTTTGGCGTTCACCCACCCAAGGAGCCTTGCAAAAGCAAGTCTTCCTAGATCCGAAGTTTGTGCTTGTTTGTGTGCTCGTGTGCATGCGTGATTTGAAAAGAGAAAGGAATGTGCCAAGTTTATCTGCCGGACATATAAACCATTTAAGAAGGTTATAGCTTGGGATACCTTGGATTTGATGTTTTCGAGATTTTGATCTCGTGCTCATTTTGGACTTGTGATCATCATTACGGGACTTTTCTATCCTCCTGTTAGATTAATCAACCATGATAGGCGTAATGACCTTGGTATGTCTTAACCTAACATTCCTTGGGGATTTGAGTCACATGTGATCGAAAGGGGCTCATCTTTAAGTCCAAGAATGAGACTTTTTAGAAAATGATGAATCTTTGCCCATCGATCCTACATCTTGAGACAATAACGATTCGTAGGGACATTTTATGTTTGTCTCAAGTGATTATCGGAGATTTCAGGACTAAGATCCATCGGTTTCTAAAGGGACAAAGATTGTGGCATTTTTATGGTGGAAACGATGTAAAGATGGAGTCTTTACACTGATCCTCACCAAGGAATGCACCAAGAACCAAGGGACTAGGGGAAAGAGGTATAAAGATTGGATTTTTATACTCATCCTATGTCTTTTTGTGCCTTAGAAGGCTTTTAGACAATCCTCGGAGAGAAAGATCCAACTCTAGGGACATAGGGGCAATGACTTTAAAGTAAAGATTGCATTTTTAATGTAAGTAATACAATGAGTACCATTAAAATAAAGACATAATGTAAAGGGAATGACCTTTATGGCTTTTCCTATGTCCTTTAAGACCTCATAAGATAGACAATCCTTGGAAATCTAGGTCAAGGGAAGGGGATGACATAATATGAATAAAGATTGCATTTTCATACATAAAAGTAAAGGGAAATCACATCATCATATGGTAGATCTTCCCTAGAACAAGCCACTTGTGGAACCTTGTTCATCCTTGGGAGAGGATCTCCAATGAATCCTTTGTGCAGGGGGAGTGGGAATATGATGATTACATTGCAAAGATGGAAACTTTAAGGCAAAAAATCAATATAAATGACAAGTAATAAATAAAGCAAGATAATATGAGAGTAAATCAAGGGTAAAGGAAGGAGAGATTACCAATATTGGTGTTCTCTATCTCCCAAGGGGATTTTCCTATTTAGGAATAGATTAGTGTAGGGTTAATGTATGAGAGAGGAGAGTTTTGAGTGATTTTGGTTACTGGAATTTCGTGTTGTGATTTTGACAGAGTAACAGTGCTAAAAATTCCCTATCAAAATGAATAGAGGAGGCCTCTATTTATAGGCGTCTGTGTGCTTCCTAAAGAAGCCGCCCGGCGTGAATCCATGACAAAAGAAGCCGCCCGAATTCTAATTCCAGCGAGGTCCTATTTGGAATGTTTCTAGATTCATGCAAGGTGGCAGCTTGGAAGCTTCTTTCCAGCGAGGTCCTGTTTGGAATTCTAATTCCTAGCAGGTCCTTCCTCACTTGGAAAGTTTGGAAAAGTTCCTGAATTGCCCCTAAACTTTATGAAAGTTTGGGGAACTGCCAGGAAACTTTAAGCAAAAGGTATAAGCCAGATTTGGGTACTTACAGAAGCCCCTCGGCAACGGTACTTGCAAAGCAAGTGGGGTTGTATATAAAAGTGAGAATCCAATCTGGCGAACTGCCGAGATGGATAGGGATTGGGTGACCAAGGAGGTCGAGTGGCTGAACCTTTAGAAGGCTACCTACGTATCCTGAAGAGGAATCAAGCCGAATCGTAGTTCTGGATCCACTGAGGAAAGGACGTCATATGTGATGGATTGGCTGAACCTAAAGTAGGCTACCTACGTATCCCGGGGGAATCAAGACATGATCGTAGTTCAGGATCCGATGGGGAATGGCGAAGAGAAACTGGTCCCTTGCTAGGAAGATGGAAAGGAAATAACCTAAGAGGTCGAATGGCTGGTCCTGCTAGGGATATGCCAAATGAAGGAAGTGACCGATGTGGTCGGATGGCTGGACCTTTTGAAAGGCTCACTGTGAATACGTGGTGCCAAAGATCGCGGCTCTTTATTTTATTTATTTCTTATTTGAACCGCTTTCTCATGTAAGGGGATCACCGCCTCACATCAGTTTGAAGACATCCGATTTAAATTGAAAAACGGAGTCGCCACGCCATTTTGATTTCCTCAAAACTTTGAAAAAAAGGATTTGGGTCCGGAGGTTAAGTTACCCCTTGGGAAGAACGGATCGTCGTTCACCCAAAGAGCCTTGCCGAAGCAAGTCTTCCAAGATCCGATTTTCATGCTTGCCTTTGTGTTTTCATGTGTGGGATGTGTTTTTTGAAAAGGAGGGAATGTACCAAGTTATCTTCCGGACGTATAAACTATGAGTTGGTTATCGCTCAGGATTCCTTGGATTTTTTATGTGTTCGGGACTTTGATCCCGTTCTCATCTTGGACTTATGATCATCATGATGATACCTTGGGTCACATGTGATCAAGATAGGGACACCTTTTTTTATAGTCCAAGGATGAGACTCTTTAGAAAGGATTAGATATAGGGGCTCAAGTTCATCCTTTTCTAAAGGAGAATCCGGCTATGACATCTTTATGTGGAGGAAATGATGTAAAGATAGGACCTTTACACCATTACACTCCATGAGATGCTCCAAGTACCAAAGGGGACTAAGGGAGGGGTATAAAGATTGGATCTTTATACTCATCCTATGCCTTTTTGTGCCTTATGAAGGTCACTAGGCAATCCTTGGAGAGCGATCCAACCATGAGGGACATGGGGAATGCATTTTAAAGTAAAGATGACATTTTTACACTAACATATGTAATGAACATGATGCAAGCTAGGACTAGGAATGTAAAAGGGAGGACCTTTATGGCTTTCCTATGTCCTTTATGAACCTTTTAGGTGGACAATCCTTGGAAGCAAGGTCTATGGGAAGGGGGAATGACATTCATGAGTAAAGATGACACTTTTATGGAAAAAGATGACATTTTTATATGAAAAGATGACATTTTTATATGCAAAGGATGCTATTTTCACATCACCATGTGATAGATCCACCCTAGAACAAGCCTTTTGAGGTCTTATTGTTCATCCTTGGGTTGGATCCTCCATGAATCCCATGTGATAAAGGGGAATGGGGGTATTATGATCTACATGCCTAAAGATTTGATTTTTATAACAATAGATCAAGTATCAAGCAAGTAAATGACAATAGAAAATGGCAAAGAACAATATAGCAAGTATGACAAGTATATTTTAAAGAGAAGGGGAGGAGAGGTTACCAATGGTGGTGTTCCTCTATCTCCTTGAAGTTTGCCTAAGGAAGGACCAACTTTGGAAGGGTTTTGGAGAGGAGGGAGGTGATTTTGGGAGCTCTCAGCTTTCTGGAATTTCATGGAGTTATTTTGGCAGAGTAACAATGCTTGGAATTCCCCTTTTAAAATGAATAGAGGAGGGCTCTATTTCTAGGCAGTCTGGTGATGGCTAATGAAGCCGTGCGGCTGTAACCCTCAGCTAATGAAGCCGTGCGGTCTTATCCATTAGTGACTCAACCTATTTCTAGAACCATGCAAGGTGGCCTTCTAGAAGGTCTTTTCCAGCGAAGGACTACATGGAATTTTAATTCCTAGCAAGTCCTTCGCCCCTCGGAAGGTTTGGAAAAGTTCCCAAATTGCCCCTGAACTTTAGGAATGTCCGGGGAATTGCCGGGAAACTTAACCGGAAGGCATGAGCCAGATTTGGATACTTACAGAAGCCCCTCGGCAATGTCACTTGCAGGGCGAGTGGGGTTGTCGATAAAAAAGGATCCAATCTGGCGAACTGCCGAGACGGATTGGGTGACCAAGGTGGTCGAGTGGCTGAACCTTTGGAAGGCTACCTACGTATCCCGGAGGAATCAAGCCAGATCATAGTTCGGAAAAGATCCACTGGGGAAAGGGGTGTCATATGTGACGAATTGGCTGAACCTAAAGTAGGCTACCTACGTATCCCGGAGGAATCAAGCTAGATCGTAGTTCAGGAAGGAATCCACTGGGGAATGGCGAAGAGAAACTGGTCCCTTTCTAGGAAGATGAAAGGAAAGTGACCTAGGAGGTCAAATGACTGATCCTACTGGGGATATGCTAGATGAAGGAAGTGACCAATGTGGTCGGATATCTGGACCTCTATGAGGGGCTACTTCACCACTGAGGAGTGATGAAGGAACAGGGTGACCATTATGGTCAGATGGCTGGACCTTTGTGAAAGGCTCATGCACCACTGAGGAGTGATGAATGAAAAGGGTGACCATTGCGGTCGGATGGCTGGACCTTTATGAAAGGCTACCTACGTATCCCGGAGGAATCAAGCCTTGGTCGTAGTTCAAGTCTCACTAGATAGTTAGGAACAGTGTCTAGGATCCTTGAGATTTTGACAATTAATGGAGGTTGTCACCTGATTTGACAATTAATGGAGGTTGTCACCTGATTGACAATTAATGGAGGTTGTCGCCTGGTTGACAATTAATGGAAGTTGTCACCTGATTGACAATTAATGGAGGTTGTCGCCTGATTGACAATTAATGGAGGTTGTCGCCTGATTGACAATTAATGGAGGTTGTCACCTGATTGACAATTAATGGAGGTTGTCGCCTGATTGACAATTAATGGAGGTTGTCGCCTGATTGACAATTAATGGAGGTTGTCGCCTGATTGACAATTAATGGAGGTTGTCGCCTGAGGAAACTAAAGCTTACGTCGCTATCGAGGAGATAGAGGTAGCTAAAGTTGGAAAAACTTGAGCGTACTTCACTATCTATGGTATAGAGGTAGCTTAAGTCGGAAAAACTTGAGCGTACTTTACTATCGAGGAGATAGAGGTAGCTTAAGTTGGAAAAACTTGAGCGTACTTTACTATCTATGGGATAGAGGTAGCTTAAGTTGGAAAAACTTGAGCGTACTTCACTATCGAGGAGATAGAGGTAGCTAAAGTTGGGAAACTTGAGCGTACTTCACTATCTATGAGATAGAGGTAGCTAAAGTTTGGAGAACTTGAGCGTACTTCACTATCTATGAGATAGAGGTAGATAAAGTTGAAAAAAACTTGAGCCTACTTCACTATCTATGAGATAGAGGTAGCTTAAGTAGGGAAAACTTGAGCGTACTTCACTATCTATGAGATAGAGGTAGCTTAAGTAGGGAAAACTTAAGCGTACTTCACTATCTATGAGATAGAGGTAGCTAAAGTTTAGGGTTTTGACAATTCGGAGGATTTCACCTAACGTTATTCCGTTATAACGGAAGTAACGGAGGCGACTCGGGAGGAAAGTTTATTCTTCTTGGAGATAACGGATATCCTTGGGAAACAGCGTCATTCTAGTTAAGAGATAACGGGAATTGTATGCCTAAGTGGAAAGTCCAGGGGCAAAGATGTAATTTCAGCTCAGAGCGAATGAGGCCGCCCGGCATGAGGTGGAGGAAAAAGAGGGCGTCCGGCTAGAAATTTAATTTCACCAGATTATTTAACTGAATTGAAACGGGCATTGGGCGCCATTGCCGCCTGCGTTCTGCCGAGGAAGAGAGAGAGAGAAGAGAGAGAATTTTCAAAAATTCTTCAATTCCCTTGCTTCTATCACCCAAGATGGGTCCGAAAGGGAACATAGTGCCTAGGCAAGCACGAAGAAACATATCGGAAGCCGCTAGGAGGAGGAGGAGGGAGCTTGTTCGAACGGAGCGGAAATATGACTTCAACACGCCTCTGTCTGAGCTTTATCCCGGTAGGGGAGAGCACAAATCTACGAAACCTCAATCTATTGGGGTAAGCATTCTTGATTTGCTTGATTTTGTCGATTTTGATTGGAATTTTGATTGATTTAGGGCTTGACCCGATTTTTTAGGAATTTTTCGAATTTTCCTAGGATTTTTGTTGATGATTTTGGAATTTTGATGATTAACCTATGAGGCTAAGGGCACAATTGAACATGCATGCACAATTTATTTGAAAAATAATGAGAATGGCCCATTTTTTGAAAATAAAGTAAGAAAAATAATGTCTAAAATGTGACGGAGTCCTTGCATGTGCTAGAACTAGGTCAATTCTTGATCATGGATGGGAAAACGGGATTTTGGACGATGAAAAGGATTCATGTATGCCATTTCAAAAAATTAATGCTTATGTGCAAAGAAATTTGTGAAAATTGGAATTTTGTACTTAGGAGAGCAATGTGCTCGGGATGACGTGCTTCAAATGATGAAAGACACGTTTTATAAGCAAAGGATGCTAGAGATCTTTTATGAATGCTTTTCTTTGCAAATATGTGCACTTTTTGAATATATGCATGCTTTTGAGATGAGATAAAGGACTGACACGTTTTTTGTTGTGTTTTCCTACAGGAGAACAAGTCGAGGGGACCTTCTGAGGTTGTTGTGAAGTTGTGGGACAGGATGCCCAACTTTGAGAAGGATGGGGTGAATCCCAAGCAGCTGGTGATGGCTATCGACCTTGATTTGTTCATTGATGCTATCATTAGAGGTATCCACGTGACCTCTAAGAGCAAGGGGCTAGTCCAAGCCCTCTCAGAGTTCTGGTGGGACACCACTCACAGCTTTCATCTTAGCCGGGTTGAGATCACGGTGACTCCTACCGACTTTACTGCTATTACTGGCTTGCAGTTCACTAGGAGGCCTATGACCTGGAGAGATCACATTACTGCAGCCGAGTTTAGAGCTTTGGTTGGATCTGACCTCCGTCCTAAGAGGCTTGGGATGGAGATGAGGAATGTGGAGGTGGCGGTCCTGGAGTGCATGCAGGGGTTTACCGCCAATGAGGTGACTGCCCACCAGCTCGCGAGAGCTTTCTTGTGGTTGATGCTGTTGGTCACCATCTTTGCTAACTCTGGGACGCTGGCTATGCTGTGCCTGCTTGACTCTTTGGAGAATCTAGATGAGGTTGGGGCGGTCTCTTAGGGTGAGGCCGGATTGACTGAGCTCTATTTCTCTCTGGATATGTACAGCTAGAATAAGGCTGCTTCTATGGACTACTTTTCTTTTGCGTTGGAGGTAGTCTCTCTCTCTTTTCTCTCTTTTACTTTTCTGTCTTGAGATTTTTATGAGAGAAATGACCCTTTTGTCTTGAACATGCAGGTTTGGTTCTGTGAGGTGATTGGGTTCTTTCCTTGGAACCAACAGAGTGATCTGGAGATCTTCCCGGCCATGATTCGCTGGAGGGGAGAGGCTAGGGACAAGTTTACCAGGAAGACCCGGATCACTTTTGACTACAAGATGGTGAGACCAGTCATCAACGGGGATGGTCATGATGGGGTTGACTTCTATCCTTGGGGGAGGTACTCGGAGGTTTTACTGGGGGATGCCTTGGAGGCAACCAGGCAGAGGAGATGGTTTACAGGGTTGACCTGCGATGTCATTTACTTGGGGGACCGCTTTTCTAGGCAACATGGCCATGTCCCTCCTTTGGACGCCATCACACCTCACGATCCTCCACCGCGTATGCTGCAGCCCAGGGACTGGTCAGAGAATGAGATTGCGAGGTATCAGGCTGGCATGGCGGCCGAGGAGTATTTTGACTTTGCTACCCCATATGCCACCTTCGTGGAGCATCGGTTGAGGACGCCGCAGAAGCTAGTGAAGCTGGCCGTCACTTAGGGGTACGGGGAAGCTGAGCCGACTGATCTGCCTATGCCTCCTGCTCATCTCTCCTACGTGGTCAGCGGGGTACCGAGGAGGTTCATTATACCTGTTCCTGATACGAGGGAGCCCCGGTATACTTTGCCGCCTGACAGCACTATAAGTACCTCTAGGGTCTCTTCCCTTTTCGAATTTCTTTGCTTTCTGCGATTTTGAGTTTTTCTTGAGATTTTCTGAGTTTTCTACTCTTTTCTCGCAGGTTCTAGCTCGTTCTTATGATGGCTTGGTACGGCAGAACAGGGGTTGGAAGGATGTGTGCCGGTCCCTTCTGAGGAAGTTGGCTTGCGCTTCCCGGGCTGGGGCGAATGTGCAGGAGCCCGTGCGCAAAAGAAGGCACGTCGGGAGCACATCGTCTACCTCATCGGCCTCAGAGTATGCGACCTCCTTTACCAGTGCTATGCCTCGAGGACAAGGACCCACACGAGCATTCTGGAGCAGCTAGCAGAGTACGAGCATGTGAATGTCAACCTTTCTGACGTGAGTGACGTCGAGGACTTGATGAAGGATCCTAGCTTCTATGAGCTGAGCAGCGACGACGAGGAGTCGGAGGCTTAGGATTTCTTAGGGATTGATCTAGGAGGAAGGAAACAAACAATGAACAATTTTATGCACATTTTGTTTATTTTTCGTTTTATTTGGGCGCCAAGGAGGCGAAAACAATGTATTAATCTTTTATTTGCTTTTTCCATTCATGCTTTATGAATTTGCATATTACTTGAGCCTCGGGGCAGCTTTTTTGCTTGGAAATGGGGCTGGAACTGGGCCAAAATGGTTTATGATGACATATGACTGCATGGATGATGTTTGGATATGTTTTTATGCAGGTTTCATTGAGAAAATGGGGTGAGAACTCCACTTGGGCAGCAGCAAGAGCAGCTGCAGATTTTTTTCTGCAGTAAGCAAAAGAAGCCGTCCGGCCAGGTCCTGGGGCAAATGAAGCCGTGCGGCTGGAAGTTCTGTCTGAACTGGTTTTTTTCAAAATAAAACCAAGGTTTGGCTTTTTCATTTCATTTTCACCCTAGGCTTGTCCCAACTGATCCCATAGCATATTTTCGATCAAAAGACATCAACTTTGATCGCTGTCAATGGAGAAACCAATCAGATTGCAAAAGGGGAAAAGAGACCGTTTTCTGTCTGATCTTCAATCTTGGATGAGACGCAACTTCCAATTCAAAAAGGCGCTGTTCGATACTACCTTCAAGATCAAGTCTTTATTGCATTTGAAGGATCTACCGCCCGATTGGGACCTTCTGAGGGCTGCGGCGAGGTTTTGGGACGTCCGGAGACATGTTTACTGTTTTTCTTACAATGAGCTAGTCCCGACCTTTGAAGACTTCCGGGCATTGATTGGGGGTCCAGAAATTGAGGCCGTATCGATTCTTCTGACCGGAGACGTGTCGGTGATGGTAAAGTTGGCATCTTTTCTGCAAATTTCTCTGGAAGAGGCCGAGGGGATGATGGTAGCCCCTGATAGGATTGACCTCTCTGATATCCCGAGCAGGTTTGGGTCTCCGGATATGGCTACGAACCCGGTGGCTATGGATGCCTTTACTCTTTGTGTGTTCTCATTTCTGTCCACTGCTGAATCCGTAGGGGTCTGCCATGGTGGCCTTTTGGACATGGTCAGGGATTGCAGGGCTGGGAAGGATATTATCCCACTGGTTTTGGGTGAGACTCTGCATGGTATTGATAGGATGGCTAGGGGGACCATTTCATGAGGTCTGGGAGCCCGACAGTGCTGACTTTGTGGTTGCAGGAGAGGCTTGGGGCTTTGCCGGGGGCTTCGCCTACTCAGTGCCCTTGGGTGATCTCTCGGAGGGGTGCGCCTAGGCAGCAGGATCAGGGTGGCTGGGAGCTGACGATGGCTAGGTTGTCCACCTCGGACATTCGCTGGTGGGTGCCTCATTGGAGGTTGTAGACCCGGAGGACATTTCAAGAGTCCTACATAGTGAGGGTTCTGAGGCTCTCTTGGTCATCTTTCTACATACCCTCCTTAGTATCCAGGCAGTTTGGGACATTGCAGGAGCCATTGAATGATTGGAAGGACATCCGTACCATGGAGGTGGTGCCTTTGGACATGAGGGATCCAGCCAACTTTTCATTTTTCTCGAGGGCTTGGACCTATGCTGCTTTCCCTCCCAAGGCCATTCTCAAGAGCAGGAAGAGTACTATCTTGACCATGGCCTACTTGGACTGGTACGAGAAAGAGATGGGAGCGACTCAGGTCGTTTTGGGAGAGAGGCGTCAGGCTTTATTGGGGGCTGACTGTGACTCGAGCAGGACTCTGAGGGAGACTGAGGCCAAGGCTAGCTGCCATAACCAGTCGGGTGACCTTTTTAGGGATATGGAGACTCGATATGAGAGGATATCGGGAGTCACTCCCCTGACTAAGGCTCGGAGGGAGGAGGTATGGACTCATGCCAGGATTAAGAAAGCACTTATTGACATGGGTTTGATGGAGGCTCCAGTGAGGATACCTGAGATTGGGATGAGGGAGACCGACATCATTGAGAAGAAAAGGAAGAACACTCGACGAGGTCGAGGTAAAGGGAAGAAGAACAAGGAAGACTCAGTGAATGACAACTGATAGATCTTTTCCTAGGATTCCCTTATTGCCATTTGCAAACACAATAGTTTGTTAGGTCATTTATTGTATTTTAGATCTTTGTAGCAGGTTAGCACAGTCGAGAGTAGACCGTGCTTGAACTCATCAAGAAGTTTTTAACTTGTAAATAACAAATATATTTCTCTTAGAACTTATTCAAGACACGTTTCATAGAAACTTTGAATGTCTTATTTATTGTTTAGACCGAACCATTGATGGCTGCCTACGTTCCCCTTTTACAAGAAAGACTAAGGGGCTCAGGTCTTCGTAGTTCATTCTGGTGAACTATCATAATTTTTGTTCTTTTTGGCCTCTTTTTTTTTTGTGCAACCCTGTCTTTTGCCTAGACCGTCCTCTTTGGGGTTTTCAACCTAGCTGGGCATTACTCTTTTTGCACTAAAATTTTTTTCTCTTTTTTTTTTATGTGCAACCCTGTCTTTTGCCTAGACCGCCCTTTTTAGGTTTTCAGCCTAGCTGGGCATTACTCTTTTTGCACTAAAATTTTTTCTTTTTCTTTTTTTTTATATGTATATTATTATTTTTTTTCTTTTTTTTTATTAGACATAATACCTGCGGAGCTTATCACCGTTGACTGGGTGGACAAATGGATTGCCGTCCAGGTCCGCAAGCTTCATTGCTCCTCCCGATAGTATCTTCTGCACCACATACGGGCCGATCCAAACGGGTTCCCACTTTCCCAGGGGGTTGTCTCTGGTAGGGGGCTTTACCTTCAATACTAGGTCACCCCCTTTGATGTCTCTGGCCTTGACTTTTTTGCTCGAGCGTCTTATTGGCAGCTTCTACGGCTCCATTAGTCTGAGGTCTTTACGGGGACGATTTGTGGCGAGTAACTCTAAATTCTGACAGCAATCTATCGCAGTCCCCTTCAAAGTGCGACCCGTTATCTGAAATGATCTCATTGGGCACCCCATATCTGCACATAATGTTTTCTTTGACAAACTGGGCCACCTTTATGGAAGTGAGGACCTTGTAGAACTTGGCCTCTACCCACTTTGTGAAGTAGTCGATTGCCACTAATACAAATTCATGCCCATTGCTTTCTGCCGGAGCTATCTTCCCTATCACGTCAATACCCCAAGTTGCAAACGGCCAAGGAGTCGTCATGCAGTACAGGTCATGAGGCGGAAGATGATTGAGGTTGGCAAACCGTTGACATTTATCGCACGCTCGAACATGCTGGACACAGTCTGTTTCCATGGAAATCCAGTAATAGCCCATTCTGAGGATAACTTGCATCAACGCTCTGGCATTCATATGAGGACCGCAGGGACCATTGTGGACTTCGATCATTAACTCTCTGGCCCTTTCTTGGGTGACACACAGGAGGAGTGGTCCTTGGTACCATTTCTTGTACAAGTCGCCCCCTAGGATGACATAGTGGGAGGCCAACCGTTTCAGGGCTTGCAGGCTCTTGGCTTTAATGCCTTCCCTTGGTCTACCTTCTTCATCTCTGAAAGATGATTCCCCATCTTTGAGGAACTGGTAAATCTGACTGTACCAGGGTTCTTTGACAGGCTCGAGTCCCAAGTCTATTTCACAACAGAAAGCCAGGGCTTCTCTTCTACCCACTCTGAAGGGTTTTATGGCCTTTCCCTCGGGGATCTCTACCAATGAGGCTAGAGTAGCTAAGGCATCTGCGAATCTGTTCTTATCCCTTGGCAGGTAATGGAAAGTCACTTCTCTGAACTGCTCAGTCAACTCTTCCATGTAGGCATGATACCTCTGAAGGTTAGGGTCCACAGTCTTCCACTTGTTGGAGGCCTGGTTGATGATCAGGGCTGAGTCTCCATAAACCTCGAGCTCCTTGACATTCCTTTCTAAGGCAGCCTCTAAACCAGCAATGCAAGCTTCATACTCGGCAACATTGTTAGTGGCAGGGAAGTACAACTTGAGGGCTATTGGCGTGTGCTCATCTTTCGGATCGACCAGTAGCATTCCTACGCCATTTCCTCTCTTATTAGCAGCTCCGTCGAAGAAAAGCTGCCATCGGTTTTCAGGTTCAACTACAAAGATCCCTTCATCTAGGAATTGGGGTTCAGGCCCGCGGTCCTCATCACTAGGGAAGTTTTCCAGATGGTCTGATAATGCTTGACCCTTGATGGCCTTTCTCGTCACATAGTAGATGTCATACTCAGCTAAGAAGAATGACCACTTTGCTAGGCGCATCGAAAGGGAAGGCTTGTCGAAGATGTACTTGATGGGGTCCATTTTCGAGACCAAGTTCACAGAGTGGGCTTGCATGTAATGCTTCAGCTTACCGACTACCCAGACCAGTCCTGCACAAGTCTTTTCGCACGCTGAGTAATTGAGTTCACTTCCCTACAGCTTCCGGCTGACAAAGTAAATGGCATTTTTTACCCTAGAGTCCTTCTTCTATTGAGCAAGCATAGCCCCAACTACCGTATTAGTGACAGTGAGATAGAGCAGAAGAGGTTTCTGTCTATGTGGGGGGCATAGCACCAGAGGATGTACTAGGTATGCCTTGATTTGGTCAAAGGCATCTTGGCATTCCTCGATCTATTCCGTGTCTACATTCTTCTTCATGAGCTTGAAGATGGGCTCGCACATGGTAGTCAGCTGGTTGACAAAACGGCTGATGTACTGTAATTTGCCCAAAAAGCTTTTGACCTCTGTCTGGGTTCGAGGTGGCCTCATGTCCATAATGGCCTTGATCTTTCGGGGACCGACTTCAATACCTCATTCTGTGACCATATACCCAAGCACCTTTCCCCTTGTCACTCCAAAGGTTCATTTGGCAGGGTTCAGTCTCATGGAATGCTGTCTCAACCTTTCAAAGAACTTTCGTAGGTCGACAAAGTGCTGTCCATCCTCACCTTTAGAGTGGATTATCATGTCATCGACATAGACCTCAATTTCTTTGTGGATCATGTCATGAAAGAGTGCGTTCGCCGCCCTCTGATAAGTAGCCCCGGCGTTCTTAAGCCCTAATGGCATAACAGTATAGCAGTACGTTCCCCACGGCATGGTGAACGCTGTCTTTTCTTGGTCCTCCTCGGCCATCTTGATCTGGTTGTAGCCAGCAAAGCCATAAACGAAGGATTTGACTTCGTAGTTGGCAGTGGCGTCCACCAGAATGTCTATGTTCGGCAAAGGATAATCGTCTTTGGGGCTGGCTTTGTTCAGATCCCGGAAATCTACACAGCAGCGCACCTTCCCATTGGCCTTAGTCACAATCACGATGTTGGATAGCCATGTCGGATATTCAATGACTCTGATGAATCCTACCTGCAGTAGCTTCTCAATCTCTTCTTTGACCTGTAAAGACCACTCTGGCTTGATCTTTCTCAATTTCTGCTTTACTGGCTTGGCATCTGGTGCCAGAGGAATTCTGTGCTCCACAATCGAACTGTCTAGCCCCAGCATATCCCTGTATGACCATGCAAACACGTCCATGTATTCTTTGAGCAGATTAACCAGTCTGTCCCGTTCAACCCCCTGGAAGAAGTTCCCAATCTGTGTCTCTGTAGGTTTCTCGACAGTACCCAAGTTAACACTTGTCAAAACCTCCTCGACAGCTTGGGCCCGGTTTTCCTCTTTGTCTGTAACCTGCTTAAAGATTTCTTTAATGTATTGTTCGTTTAGTGTGTTTGCATCTTGTTCAAATGATTCATTATTAATTGTTGTTAAGTTTTTAGTTAATTTATCATTTGTTAAGTTGGCAATAAGGGGATACTCAGAAAGATCTGTCATTTCATTCAAAGCGAAAGGAAAGATGACATTGGCTACATATTCATAATCCTCAGGCGTGAGGCCTTCGGATGACTCGGAGGACTGGAATTCAAAGACTCTTGACTCAAGGGTATGGACAACAGGGTGTTTGACACGACTGGGCTGAGAGGGACGGGGTACCAATCCAAGCTCCGTGATCATTTGCTGTCGGCTGGCTATCGGCCCTGAGAATGTCTCCCAATTCTTCAAATGCATCTCTGTCTTAGTCACCAAAGTGTGGGGATCAAAAGGTTCTTCACCACCGTCTCCAATTACAGCAACTATCTCATCATCTGAGCTGGAGTCGATCAAGTCAGGAATCTGCGCCTCCTCATCAAACAGCTTCTGCAAACCTGATTCACTGTCTTCACTACTAGCAGCTTCTATCTGGCTGATCTTCGGAAGAGCTAACTCGAAGGCGGAGAAATCCATTACCCCTGATGGGAAGAGTGCTGACTCTTTGAAGCGGTCTGGGTTTCCTTTGAAGGCATACTTATTCTGAACAGTGGTGGTAGCCCCAGGAATGTCTGGCAAGTCAAGGAACATTCTCCGAACAGGATTTGCTGGTTTTCCCCGAACCTTCTCAAGGTTTTCCAGAAGAGTTTTTCTCAAGGAGATCTGACTATCACTTTCATCATATTGGGTCCCACCTCTTGTGAAGTACTGGGCCAGAGACAAGCTGTAAGGATGGAGACGGATTCCCTCACTTCGTTTCTCCTGAACTGTTCCTCTAACTTTTCTGTCATCCTGAGAATTCGGTTTGTATCCCAAGCTGTATCGGGTAGTCTGTTCCTTTACATCAATAACATCATTGTGACTCTGAAGTCTTTTACCCAGTCCAAGCCCCGGAAGATAACCCATCTTTCTCATCATTCGCATGGCAGGAGGTATTCTGTCAGAGATAGCAGTGAGATCGGTGCAACACACTTGTGCTTTGGAGGAAGCTACAGTGAACCCTGTCAAGGCAAACCCTTCATCATCATGCTTGATCTCCAGTATTGGGATACCTCCAGTACTAGTTCCTTCCATGGTGACACTGTCTCTATAGATAGTAGTAATAGTCCCATTACTCGACTGGAATTTGACGCATTGGTGCAAAGTAGAGGCTACCCCATTTATCTGGTGAATCCAAGGTCGTCCTAGCAAAGCGGTAAATGAAATGGGAATGTCAATCACTTGGAAGTCCATGTCCATGGCCTTTTTTCCGAACCACAATTTGAGAGTAGCAATCCCTAAAACTGACCGAGCAGTGGAATCGTAGGCCTTTATAGTCTGGCTGGAAGGCTTCAAATCTGTGGGCTTTAAATCCAACAAATCCATCATTTTTGCTGGTAGGACATTCATTGCAGGTCCATATTTTGGCAGGTCCAAGTCAGTGAAGGTAATGATATTTCCATAGTGGATATTTACAATCATTTGGACGACCTCATCTGGGGTGACATCTATGGGCACCATGGTCTTGGCCAAACTTTCTTCTAGCTTCAGTTTGTGAGGGTATGAGGAGGTTAACAGGGACCACAGGGAGATATTGGCTTGAGTACACTTCAACTGAGTCAGCACCGGGTCCTCCTTTTCAGAGTCTGGCTTTTCTGCTTCTGGCTTGTAAGGTCTTTTGTCTGTCTTTGGCTCGGAGACGACATTTCTTTTATCACCCTTAGGCTGCTCCACACTCATCTGTCCAGACCGAGTCATCACATAGGCATTAGACTTCTCAGAGTCATCAGTCGTACCGGAGGATTCCTTAAGCTCCTTCAAAGTTAGAGGCGGGCTCTTGCTGGCATATGGCCAACTCTGCTGATTAATCTGATTAACAGCACTACCAGAGGCATAGGCAGCTTCCCGAATCTGATCCCAGGTCACAGGCTTTTTGGCCTTTTCTGAGTCCTGACTTCCCCATTGGCTTAGCAACTGGCTGATTTCAGTTTCATCTTCCTCGCTCAAGGCCTTGACAGTTTCATTCAAGCTTTTCAGGGTCAACATGCAACAAGAATTATCGCTCCCAGGGTTTGGAGGTTTGCTAATGGCTTCCTCACCTGGACATAGCAACTTTTTCAACAGAGCGGGGTCACATTCCTCATCACTGTCAAACATATCCTTTCTTTCTCTCGGGGATGGACCGTTGAACTGGAAGGGTTGTCGGACCTTGTGACCTCGATACTGAAAAGGCGGCTCCCGGGTATTCTCAACCACTCTCGGTTCGCTGGAGGGGGTGATGGGCAAGGTTTAGACACAGGAATGGCCTCTCGGGATAAAAGGGGGAAAGCTCACGTGGCATGCGGTTTCCGTTTCTTTTTTTTTATTATTTGTTGTTTTAATTGACTTAAAACAGTGTTTTCTCAGAATCCTAGGTAGGTTGGAAAAGATTGCTCTTCTTTTTCGCAACTATGCTAGATCCTGGGTCAGTGGAGACCATCTGTGCGGCTATAAGCCCCTCGTTTTGCACCTGTATTTCGACATCCCGGGGTGGACAGCCCCAGGCGAGGGTCCTATAGTGCAAGCGGTTTCCACCGGCCTAAAAGAAAAATCGAACCTAAGGACCGAGCCTGTCATGTTCGTTTTGATGCGTTAGCCATGTGAATAGTGAACCGAGCCGGCCACTGAGTCAAGATCAGTCAAGAGTTCGGCATGACCTCTTTTTACCTTGCTTGCGCAAGGGATCCGTGACGTTAGGCGTTGGTCGGGTCATATCGTCATGGCCGACGTATCAAAGGCTTGATGACATGGTGTCATGTGGGCATGGATGTATATCCGGGACGGAACATCGTCTGGGTGTAGCTTCGGAAATCAAGATCAGGTCAAGATTTTAGCATGACCTTTCATCGCTTTGCTTGCGCAAGGGATCTTGAGTTCCGAGCCTTGACTCAGAAAATGGCCGGCATGGTATATGTATCCAGGCTTGTATGACACGGACTGGGTAAAAACCAACCGAGTCTGGACAGAGTGTGACTCAAGACTCAAACGTGCAGGGTTGACGCTTGGCTAGGATGGGATGTTTGGAATGATCCCGTGCGCATCCGAGAGGCCTAGGAAGACCTAACGGACTGCAACTGAGACCACTCCGGGTAAAGGGTTGTAGTGTGCAGTGTATCCGAGGCAGCAGTGCGCGTAGCGTGCGGTGTAACCGAGGCAGCAGTGCGCGTAGTGTGCGGTCTCTAAAATTCTTTTTCTGAGTAAAACATAAGTTTTTTTTTTTTGAAGAATTTTAAATGTATGCACAGATGTATATTGATGCATTTTTTTTGTATTTTTTGTTTAAAATAAAAACGAAGCACGTGCACACACACACAACAGTTAAAGGAAGGGGTAAAATGAAAGTTTGACCCTCATCATCGTTTTAAAAATCTTTTGTTTTGTTTAAAATTTTTTAAAACAAAATATCCCCAGCAGAGTCGCCAACTGAAATTACCCGGATCCGAGAGGCAGCGCGCTCGCGCCCCGGCATCTGGCATCATTTCGTTTTCGCAGTTGGAGCGAATGTCTCGCCGTTTGTTTTCGCATTTTGTAGAGTCGCCACGCCGTTTTTATTAAGCCCAAAACATTGAAAAAGGGCATCAGTTTAAAGATAATTTTAAACTGTTTTTGTGTGATGAGATTTTGAGTTCGGAGGTCAGATGACTCCTCGGGAAGAGAATATTAGAATATTAGAGCTCACCCGAGTCGCCTCGTTAAAACGAGTCTTTCGGATACCCCTAATATCCTTTAAAATGTTGTGTGTGTGTGTGTGTGTGCTTTTAAAAATGCATGCTGTATCGGATGTCTACATTGTGTACTATGTATTGAAATGTATTGAAATAGTGTAGGAAGGAAGCCTTACCAATGTTGGTTCGTATCTGTCTTCCGCTGAGGAATAGTGTTTGAGGTCGGAGTAGCGTTCCGGTACGAATCGGGATTGCTTCGGGAGGTGCCGGTTGTTTGCGGACAGAGTTTCGGCGTGAGTTGAGATTGCAGGCTGCGTTCGGGCAGAGGTTCGGCGTGCGTGGGGATCGTCGGGATCACTCGGGCAGAGGTTCGGCATGCGTGGGGATCGTCAGGATCACTCGGGCAGAGGTTCGGCGTGCGTTGGAATCGTCGGTTTGACTCGGAAAGAGCCGGGACACCGTGGGAAAGACCAGGCAAGGCCTCGGAGTACCACGAGGGGCCTCAAAGTACCTTGAGAGTGCCTCGGGGCAGCGCGGGAGCGTCGCGGGAGTGCTCGGAGAGGCTTTGGAGCACCACCAGGGAGCTCGGAAGGCCTCGGAAGGATCCGAAAGGGGCCGGGAGTGCCCCGAAGGGTCTTAGAGGGGAGCCTGAAGGCTTAGGGAGGAAGAGAGAAGTGGAAGAGGTCTGTAAAATGAGGAGGGGGAGCCCTCTATTTATAGTGCCAGAAAATTGCAAAGAGGTCCGTACGGACCTCCTTGGTTATCCAGAATTTTGGTTTTCCTCGATTTGAGGGAATATGTGATGATGGTGAATATTCTGAAATCATGATGTCCCCTGAGCAATAAGGTCCGTACGGACCATCTTGACATGCAAAGAGGTCCGTACGGACCAACTAAGCATGAGGGTAATCATTTTCTTCGGGATTTGAGGGAATATTGTGGACTTTAAGGGGATTCAGTAATTATGAAAACAAAGAGGTCCGTACGGATCATTTTTGCTTTTCCAATTTCCTGAAAATTCCCAAAAGGTCCTTTTGTCCCTTTTTATCCCAGAAAGGCTCCTCCCTTGGTTTGGCTGAGGGTTTGAGAGGGTTTTGAGTGCCAGAGGTCTTCGAGACTACGTTGATGAGTCTGCGGTGTTTCCAGTGTGCTTGAAAGGGGGTGATCCAGATTGGGGTACTTACAGTATCGCCAGAATCGCGGTTACGGCCGCATCAGACAGTTCTTCGGTTCCCTCAGTTCCTTCAGCCAGACTTTTCGACATGTCAGACTCACCGAGAAATTGTGACGGGAACGGAACCCCGCCACCGGTAACAGATATGACACTGGAAGAAGCCATCCGGGCCTATGAGGTTCACAAAAGGCAAAAAGAGAATCAACAGAAATTCGTGGTACAACTTCTGAATGAGCGAGGTATAGCAGCTATCCCCCATCCAGACGGTACTTTCGTCCTGGTCGAGGACGACGAGCCCTCTCGATCAACTCCTCAAACCTTCAACCAGGTTCCTCCCCCACCAAGTTACGGGATTCCTTCGAACCAAGGAAACAGCCGACCGAGGCTCCATGTTGCCACCTCTCAAGGCACTCCCATCATATACGGCCAAGCCAGTGCTGCTCCCATCACTCAGTACAACCAGCGCACCGCTGGACCATCTCAAACAGATGTCAATATCCTCCAATACCCTCCCGGGTTCAACCCATTGCCTATACACGAACCTCAAAACACCGGGGACAAACCCCGATACAGTCCAAAAAAGGCCCCCATATATCCTCATATATCAAGCCTCCCACCTCCAATCACTGCTGCTCATATGGCAGCACCCAGCACCGAGCCTCAAAGTCCACCACTGGACCCCGCCTTGGCCTGGATGGTCAAACAAATGAAAGACCTGAAAGCCAGCATAGGCAGCTCAAAACAAGAAACACTCAAATCCACAGATCTGGCAATGGTCACGCCTCTCCCTGCTAAGTTCAGAATACCGAAAATGGACCGATTCGACGGAACCGAATGTCCACAGACACATGTTGACACCTAAGTTCTCGGCATGAGAGCAAAAGGAGCAACCCTCCAGCAAATGGCCGACCATTTCTAACATACTCTCAAGAGTTCTGCATTATGGTGGTTCCTAAGGGTCAAGCCTGCAGATCGCCATATCTGGGATCAGATCAGTAATATCTTCCTTGAGTGGTACAGATCCAACCTGGAGTGGGAAACGAGTCATGAGGACATAATCACCACCGAGCAGAAGACAGATAAAAGAGTTGGAGAATTCACAAGAGGTGGAGTTGGAAGCTCTCCAAAATCATGGAGCCACTCTCCAAAGATGAACAGATGCGGATCTTCAAGTCCTGCTTGAGGCCGTCCATCAGAACGCTCATCAGCCATCACTTCTTCCCAGATCTCCGAGCCATGGTCAATGCTGGCTCACAATTTGAAAAGGATCTCAAGGAAAAGCTGGTTACAGTAGAGCCGTAGAGATACAGATCAGCAGCTACATTCAATCCCGCACCGGCCCCCGGCAAAGGGAAAGATACGTCTCTCAACTACATCCATCAGGGACAACAGTCGAGCAACAGAAACCCGGCCCCGCAGAGCAACAACTCCTCCACGAAGTAGCCTTCCGTACACTTCAACAAGTTGGATATGCCTCTGAGTAAGATGCTGGAAGGGTTGATCAAAGAAGGCCTCCTCAAGCCCGTTGAAAACTACAAACCCATAAATCCCGTAGTCAACGCCGACAAAAGCAAATACTGCGCCTTCCACCAATATCACGGGCACACAAATGACAGCTTCCTGGGGTTATGATATAAGATCCAGAACCTGATAGAGGAGGGAAAGTTGGAGCATCCCCGTGGACCTAATACAGTCGGAAACCATTTTCCGAACAACAACAACATAAACTCCATCGAGTGGGTACCAAAGAAGATTGCCGCAGAGCCAGTCTCTCCGCCTCTTCCAGCCAGGTCTTCATCAGACGTTCACATCAGTTACGATGTTTGTGACTACTCTGAATTCCTTGAGCACGAGTTCCAGGACCTGATCAGGGGCGATTCCCCCAGAAAGCAGAAGAAACAGTCTTCTCAACAAAAATTGAAAGAGAGGTATGAAGCCGGAGACACCAGTGTGGGTACACTCTGAGAGCCATCCGGGAAGTTTGATTACTATGTACTCTATTCAGGACACCAGAATACCTCAAACCTTGGCAACCTTACTGCCAGCCAGAAGCCTAATCCCCCGCAGGATCAGCCAAGGTTCAACCTGCCCAACTTCAGAGCACGGGCCGGCAAAGGAAAGTCAAAGTCATATTGGCACTTGCACTCAATCAATGTGCTGACCAAGGGCGGCCACCACCACAAGCTACCCCGACACAATTCCGAGGCACCACCAAAAGCTTTGCCTCTCAAGAGGAAGATAGGAAATGGATGGCTCGATGATTCTCCCTCTCCGGAAAGAGATCAGATCTACGATTCCAGACTGTATGGCAGCATGCTCACCTTCTGTGACGAAGACCTACCGAAAGGGGCCTCGGGGCACAATGAAGCTTTGTACATCACTATCCAGCTCAACACCGTCTCCCTCCCTGGGGTATTACTAGACAATTGATCAACAGTATGTGTCCTTCCCCTCAGCATGATACGAGCCCTACGCATTGATGAAGGCCACATGATCCCATCTGCCCGAACTATCAAAGCCTGTGATAGCACGTCTCGTCCCATCCTAGGGACGGTGACTCTTGAGCTCTGGTTCGAAACCCAAATGGTGCCAGCAAAGTTCCATGTGATGGACATTCTTTTCGAATTTACAGCTCTATTGGGACGCCCATGGCTACACCACATGAAGGCCATCGCCTCCACTCTCCATCAGTGTGTCAAGTTCGTAAATCGACAAGGAGATCTCGAGGTCATCAGAGGGGATAGTTTCCTCATAGGGAATGAAGACGAATTGCTAATCAAGCGTGCCCGTAGCCAGGCATCGGGGCTACCTCATGCAAGCCGACCAAAGGACTACCGGGGAAAATCACATCAGAATCCCTCAGAGTACGGAGGTGCAAACTATGTCAACGTCCTCGAGCAGGAAGATCCCGAAGCAGTCAGGTTCATCAAGTTCAACTTCCGTTTCCAAAACTTGGATACAGACTGGAAAGAAACCCTGAGCATCGCAATGATACGGGCACACAAACCTCTGTCTCCAATCGAAGATTTGTCAGCATCCTTCGAGCCAACTATATGGCACCGCCAGGCGAAGAAATCTTCACGATAAAGGTCAACAAGCACCGGCACACTCGTGATGAATGTATGGCAGTCGTTTGGGACGTCTTACACGCAGAATTGCCCACCGAACCCCTTTTCTCAAATGAAGGGCATGAGGTCTTTCTAGCAGCACCAGCTTCGCGACAGGGTGCGAGACGTCCTTTCATCTAGGTTGAGCCATCAGACGGCGACGAATCAGGACTCTCCGAAGTGGAAGACGCGGCAGATCCACGAGAGGACCCTTACATACACATGCTCAGTTTCGAGGATGGCACCAGTTCCGACGAGGTCACCTACGATGAGGGCTCCAATACCATGGAAATTGTCAAGCTCAATGTCCAGTACAGACAGTTATCCGGCGAATGGAAACAACTGGTTGACACGACAAAGAACCCTTCTGATCACGTAACCGACAATGACTTCGTCAACATCATTTTCTCCAGATATCCCGACGATGCCAAGGATCCAGTCCTTATTGTCAGATTTTGCAATGCCAAAGTTACCCTCGACGACTGCCTGATCATGGTAAACAAGGCCCTGGCCAAGAGAGCTCAAGGCTCGTCATCACTTCCAGCTATCAGCCCTAGTGGCAACCGGCCCGTGTCGTCAGTCAAGCTCACCGCCAAAAACGCCACCAAGGCCAAAGTCACCGATGCAGGAGACAGAACTCCCCACCTTGCTACAAGTCAGATCAGCCTCGGGAACGCCTCCAATAGCCACCCTGAGAACATCTGCAAAAGTCCTCCTAGCGAGACAGATCAAGCTTCCAAAGAAAGGAATGAGCACCTCAGCATCAACATGCTCAAGTTCGACCCTGCTCCCACCCATCACGGCCACGGATTCAGACATCCCGCCAGCAAGCTGCTAGCTCTGATAGAATTGGCTCTCGAGCGAGATTACGAGACTATCAGCCTCGCAAAGTTCAATACCCCAGTTGGTTTGATCAAGCAGATATGGGTAAACTTCTTGGTGACCGAGATCAAGGAAGGTCGCATGGAATGTCCCAGCATGACTTCCTTTGTTAATATAATCCAAGTATTTCCTCCATTCGGAGATTTGGATGTGATTACAGTTCTAGACACCAATTAGACAGCGCGCACCTATGGAGACTGTTTAGCTCTCGCAAGGAAAGCCCTCCTAGAACTGGCTGCACAAGAAAATCACCTCTGGGATGAAAACAAAGCTCAGAAGACTCACAGAGACCGAGCCCTTAAAGCGTCACAAGCAGTTTCTAACAGCAAGCTAGAGGCCACTCTAGACCAGTTCGACCTCAAAGGTTTTGCCCACGGAAACTTCCTGGACTACCATCACTTCTCATCAAACCCCCTCTGGCAAGGGAGGGCGGTCAACAGTCCCGACGACCTAGGAGATGGAATGACACAGCACAAGGAATACCTAGCCAAACAACATGAGGAATACGAGCGCTTATCTCCCCGAGAGAAGCAAGTCCTCTGTGAAAGTGACGATGAAGGCGATGAAACTATTCTCTTCCAAGCCAGTCGTGAAGTCAACAAAACCGGAATCCCAAGGGTCCTGGGAGGATGGGAGCGGATCATTTCCATTCTCAAATTGAAAGGCCAACTAAAAGAGGAAGGTCTATTAAAAAAGAAGAGAAAGATGGAAATACATCTCCAACAACTGCTCAGGGAGATTCCACAGACTACATCATTCGTTTACAGAAACGACCAACTGGGGCAAAAACCAGTCACATGGGCAGATGTTCGGGAAGCTGTATACTCACCTTCCGACATACCCGCCACTCAGTTAAAGCAGCAGAGAAAGCTCTCCCCGATGGAAGTTTATCTAGACTGCCGCATACAGTTCAAGGAAGCATTGGCTATTCTCACATGGGAAGAAACACAAGCGCTAACTCTCGACGAAGGCTCTACTGCAAGAGAGCTGATCTGGGCCAAAAGTGGAGGAAAATTAGCAAACCATGACTACTGTCTGTCCCAACCTGTAATGCCATGAGCCTCGCCAAGAAGAAGGAAAGAAGCGCAGTCTACCGTGAAGAAATCAAAGAGACCGTTCGCTTGAACCAAGAACTCTCTAACCTCCCCCGGAGGGTCAGCAATACACAGTTCAGTCCTGGCAACCACTGCTGTGCACTGACGTTCGAACAACTTAGACTCCCTCCCTGCAGAGGCACCTAAACCAGTATCTTGGGACTGAATCCGGAAAGCTGCCGAAGCCCCTGGGAATACATCTACAGTCAACGAATTGAGGGAGGACATATGGCCCTGTGCTTCAAAAAATCCTCCACTGACTATGGCTTAGCTCAAAGCAACCTGTTCAAAAGGGACCAAGCCTGACGTCAATGTTCTAACCCGATCGGGTCAAATTCATGTGCTACCACCAAAGGCCACCAATAAGCCGGCAGAGCCAAAACCGCAATCCGGTCTACCCGAAGAAACAAGTTCCGTGAAAGAGGACCCGATCCTCACTCAGCTTAAGCAGACCCAGGCGAACATTTCCCTATGGTCCCTGCTCACATCTTCATACCCTCACAAGCTCAAGCTAGAGGAAAGTTTGGCTTGCACCATGGTCCCCATGGACGCAACGCCAGAAGAAGTAATTCAGATGATCGGCAACATCCACTATGGAAACATCATCACCTTCACAGACTTGGACCTGCCAAAATTTGGGGTTGATCACAATGAGCTGCTCTACATCACAGTCCAGCTGGACGAGCGTCGCCTTCCCCGTGTATTGGTAGACGGAGGTTCCGGAATGAATGTCTTGCCCGCCAAGATGATGGACCTGCTTGATATCAAGCCCAGAGACCTGAAGCCTTCAGTCCACACTGTCAAGGCCTATGATTCTACTTCCCGCACAGTTCTTGGGGTTGCTACTCTAAATATCTGGTTCGACAAGCGGATGATCCCCACCGAATTCCAAGTGTTGGACATTCCCATCACTTTTACAGCCATCCTGGGATGGCCCTGGCTGCATCAAATGAACGGCGTGGCATCCACCCTTCACCAATGTATCTAGTTCATGCAAGGCAACGAGCTCACAACAGTCTACGGCGACAGCGTCACCACCGAGGGGACCAGCACCAACGGCATTCCAGTGTTAGAGATCAAACATGATGACGATATGGCATTAACTGGATTCACCTTGGAGACCTCCAAGATCCAAATATGCAGCGTGGACCTTCCACTGTTCTGGGACAAAATCCCTTCCGCCATGAAAATGATGAAACTCATGAACTTCATCCCAGGACTGGGGCTCGGCAAAAGGTTACAAGGCCAACACCAAGTCATCGAAGTCAAGGACCAAACTACAGTCCAGGGGATCGATTATGTGCCAACACCAGCTGATGTCAAGGAAAACAAGAGGCTCGCCAGCACCAAGGCAGCAGCCCGCAAAAGGGGGACCCTCAACGGCACACCCAACCTCTGACCTTACAGTTTCGACCTCGCCCACTACTTCATCAAAGGAACCAACAACAGAACTAAGGGAACCGATAACGGAACCGACAGCAGAACTGAGGGAACCGACAGAGGGGACCAACAGTGGAATTGATGAAGATGAGAAAGAAGCAGGAAAATTCAGCACAGAGACTACAGAAAGGATGGAAAGACAGGCACAAGACCTCAGGCGTTTCAGAGGACTCAAAGCTAATCCGATTAGGGGAACATTCCTTGACATCACTGCTCTACCTGGACCAATTGCCACCACCGTTCAGCATGAGTACACATTCAAAGGGATCCCAGACATAGAAGAGCAGCTCGAGACACTCTTCATGGGAAACAGACTATTCGGGTCAGCCGCCGAGGCCAGATTCGAGACAGTAACTCCAAAGCAGAAGGAACCATAATTCATAGAAGATGCTCTCAGTGGACCCGCTCTACAGAATCTCTTTGAAGAAGTCATGGAGGCGCCAAACCTGATTGACCTAGGCTCCAAAAACAGCATGATCGCCATGATCGGGACATCAGAAGCCAAGCCTCTCGACCCCCGAACCCTTACCAAACATCCAGCAATGCCACTTGATGGATGTGGTTTTACCCATCCAAAAGATATGTTCCTAAGCTTATTTTCTGTTCAAAACCTTGAGAATTTAATGTATATTTTAGTGTTTTGATTGTTCAGGGAATGAAGTGAAACAATGCTGAAAACGGAGGATATAAGCCTATTTTGGAAGTATAGGGACCAAACTGCAATTATGAAAATTAGAAGAAAAATTGGTCAAATAAAATCCAGGGCCAAACTAAAATATGAAAGCTCAAGGTCGAAAGTGCAAAAGAGGAAAGTGTAGTGACCAAAGTGCAAAACAATGTACATATATTGCGAACCGAATCCAAGGAACTCACTGTATTCATGGGCGATGGTGGAGGATTTTTGGGCGACCGCCCAAGTGTAGGCTGGCGGTTTGGGCTGATTCCTAGGCGAACTGGGCCGAAGTGCAAACAGATTGGGCCTTGTAATGGGCTTGCTGTAGCACGAATTAGCCTAGGTTTTTGATATAAATCAAGGATTTGGTTTTTAAAGAAAGAGGGAGGGGTACTAATCCGGAGAGGAAGGACTATTCCCATAATATAATTCAAGGAGTACCAATTACTATTCGGAGGAGAAAAGAAGAACAACATTGTTTTTCCTATTTTTCCAGGTTTTATTTTATGATTTATTTTATTTCTGTAATTTTTATTATGAGTAGCTAAGTTTTTATTTCATGGATTGAATGTAGTGGTTGTCAAATTTCTATGCTAAAAAAATTTTAATTCTTCCAAACTTTCTCGTTCTTATTTGATGAATTATTTATCATTCAATTGATGTGTTTTAGATTGTTGCACTACCGTGGACAATTTATTTAAAGAACATTATTTCATCAATTAGGTTTAATTGTTGACCTACCGGAATACAAGAAAACCTAGATTCATTTATTTCTTATTTGCTTAATGAGTTTCTTGAGTATTGTTTTGACCTACCGGAATTTACAATACGAAAGAAATATTGGAGTTGCAATTCGAACACCTAACGTTCCAACCCTTAGTCAAGTGAAAGAATCTTTGAACGAGATTTTTATTTTTATTATCTATTAAACTCTAGCATAGAAAGGAGACAACTATGAAATTCAATCCGTGAATTTCTTTAATCTGGTTAAACCCTAGTGTCTTGTTTATTTGTTTTCTCCAATTCATTATTTTTAATTTCTTGCTTTAGTAGTTTAATCAATAAATCAAATCAAACCCCCCCCCTTTGGTTACTTTACACTAATTAAATCAACTTGTTAAACACACAAGTCTCTGTGGTTCGATCCTTGCTTGTGCATACTACTACAACGATAGCTAGTACACTTGCTAGGTATTTTTATTACAAGAGGATTTTCATCCATCAAGTTTTTGGCGCAAATGCCGGGGACTTGTTGTGAGTTACGAGTTAATTTTGATTAGTATATTGTAAATAATTTTCTTTTCTTATTTCTTGGGTGTAAATAGTTTTCTTTAATTATCTTCTCATTTTATTTATTTTTTATTTTTATTATTAAAAAAAAAATCAAATGGACTCAAGGATGTATAACTATGACATCTATGAGTCATGTGGAAATTGTGGATTATACTCTCATGGTTCTTATGAGTGCCCTTCGGGGACATATTCTTTTGAGTATTATCCACAAGAGGGGAGTCTGTTCCATTCACAAAGTCAAGGATGGAACAGTTATGAGCCACATTACTATGAGCCTTCTCATCCTCAACTTGAAAAGCAACCATGGGAGGAAGCTATAGAAAGATATAAGGAGGAGAAACAACAATGTGATAGTCGAATAGAGGCAACCATGAGTAACATATCGGCACAATTGGACAAATTGATAGAGGCAGCGAGGAATCAAAATTCGACCATAATCAAAGCACAACCCAAATAACAACTATTGGGGGACATATTGGGAAACTTTGTCTATAAAGACTCCGATGAAGAACTTGAGAATGAACTACAACAAGAGCCACTTTTGGAAAATGAAACAGAGGATTTTGTCTATGAAACCTCCCATGAAAATTCTAGTGAAGTGCAATTGTATGATAGTTCGGGTTGTATGGAGACGAAAGAAATTATAGAAAAATCATGGCATGAGCAAGTTGATGAAATTGAGCTTGCTCTTTATGGTGAGATGCGGGGCAATGAATTTCAAGAAGATATGGTCACTCTCGCCAAGATCGACAAGCCATGTTTGAATGAACACCAACCTCTACTTATGGAAAATGCCAATGACGAATCCTCCATGATTTTGGTTATCCCTCCCATCGTTGAAGACGGAGAAAGTGGCAAGGACTCCCGAGAGAAGAAGCCCAAGAAACTTAAAAGTCAAAAATTTCCTTGGGCACTAAATGATCATATATCAAAGGGAATATTTATGGGGCATGAACTGAAGATTAAGACCCGCGAGATAGTGAAGTGGGCCAAAGGACGGAAGGTGAAGTCCAAACGGGAGCAACGGTCGGGCTAACGACCTTAATCAAAGGCGCTAATTGGGAGGCAACCCAAGTAGGTACATTTTTATTTGCTCTATTTATTTGCTTTGTTGTGTCATATCGTCCTTTGAACCCGAGACATGTTTTTGTTCTCTTTGCTATGAGGAGATAACATGTTTTGAGTTTGGGGGTAGATATCTCTCCGAGTTTGTGGGTTTATAGGGGAGTGTACACTCCAGAGAAAAATTTTAAAAAAAAATGTTCTCATTATATTTTAGGGAGTTGGCTAATGTCCATGATGATTTGAGGGTTTTTGATTGAGTTTTGCTAAGTTTGTGCCAATTTGAATTTGTTTATTAGAATTGCATTAGAACATGTAAAACACAATTGCACCACCATTCACTTCCATCATGTTTTCTTGATCATGGTCATTAATTTAGGTGTCCTTTATGGGTTCACTTTGACATTTTCGGGGGTCCTAGAACATGGTTGCACGCTTGTCAATAACACATCATTAGATTACTTGATATTTATGGCTTATATTTCTTTGTTAACCCTCTTGTGAGCCTTCGATTTTCTCGTCACTTTGTATATATGAATTGTCACTTGATCCCTTTTTGAGCCTGTTTAGAAAGAACGGAACATCTAGACCACCATTCGCCTTCATTTGACGCCTACTCCCTAACCCTTGACACCTAGAATAGGTTTATCCTACCTTTGCAAGAATGTGGAACTAGAAACGATAAGTTTGGGGGTTACATTAGGAATTTAAGGGAATGTGTGAGGAAGGTCAAAAGTTGGGAATATGATGTATATTGTATAAAAGGGGGTAAGAAAATAAATCAAGTTAAAAAAAAAAGAAAAAGAAAAAGTTTGCCTCCTAATTCTGTGAAGTATGATTGATCAGTGACCTGTATTGAGTGAGGGAATGCTTTCAACCCCAAGTGTATAAAATATGAACAAAGTTCTAGTTTGGGGGTTGAAGTATTGGGGAAACAAAGGTAAGCGAAAAAGCTGAAATTTCGGAAGGAGTAATATGCAATGGAAGGCTTTTAGTTTCACATTCTTGTGTTTGTATGTCAATTCCTTCGTTTGTAACCGTGAACCTATCCCCACAATTGTCGTGGACTTAACTTAAAGCCATAATTCGTGTTCAATATTGAGTAATCGGGTTGACAAGTGCGTAATTGTGCATATGAGTATCCTTGTAAATTGTATTGTTATTTGTGATGTAGGGCATGTTTTAGTGAACCCATAAACAATCTTATCTTAGTGATTATGATCTCCCATATTTCATTCATCATTCAGGCCGAGGTGGAAAATTGTGGGTTAGATGCATTAATGTAATTGTAATTGCATATTCTTATTGGCACTTGTTTAGCATATTTTGTGAGAATCTGAGACTTGATTGGCCGACTACCTTGTATATATTGAGAACATATCAAAAATATTTGTGTTGATTGTTTTTTTTTTATTTGTTGGGGTAGTTTTATTTTTTGTTTAAGTTTTGTTTTACTCGAGGACGAGCAAAAGGTAAGTTTGGGGGTATCTGAAAAACCGGGTGACTTTCACCGGACCAAGGGCAAGCCAGACAGAAATGGAAGACAAACTGGGCCTGCACCCACATCTCCCTAAACCTAGTCTAGTCAGTCATTGTCAAAGTCCAGTCCTCTGAGTCGTCCAACGGCCTCACGCCAGAAGACTATGATAATGTAGCCAACTATGTATTCCCGTTGGTATTAAATGAAAAGTTCGACCTTTCAGATTATCCCCATATTGCTACTTTAACAACTGATAAGTTAACAAACAACTTAAAAGACGTTAATAATGACTTACTTGATAAAGAAACAGACACACTAAACGAACAATACATTAAAGAAGTTCTCAAGCGTGTAGTTGACCAAGAGGGCAATCGGGCCCAAGCTGCCGAAGAGGTTATAACTAAAGTGAACCTGGGGTCAGTGCAAGAGCTTAAAGAAACACAAGTGGGCAGCTTCTTTGCTGGTGCAGAAAAAGAAGCCCTCATAAATCTCCTCAAAGAATATGTTGACGTGTTCGCCTGGTCATACCAAGACATGCTAGGACTCGACCCCTCAATTGTGGAACACAAAATCCCTCTGGATCCAGAATCCAAGCCTGTCAAACAGAAACTGCGCAAGATCAAGCCAGAATGGTCCCTGCAAGTGAAAGAAGAAATTGAGAAGATGCTTCGCATCGGCTTCATCAGAGTAATTGAGTACCCGACCTGGCTCTCCAACATCGTGACGGTCACCAAGGCCAATGGAAAGGTCAGATGCTATGTGGATTTCCGAGATCTCAATAAGGCCAGCCCAAAGGACGATTTCCCACTGCCCAACATTGACATGCTGGTCGACACCATGACAAACTTTGAAGTGAAGTCCTTCGTGGACGGATTTGCTGGATACCAGATCAAGATGTTCGAGGAAGATCAAGCCAAGACTGCTTTCACCACTCAGTGGGGGACATATTGTTACACGGTCATGTCGTTTGGTTTAAAGAACGCTGGGGCTACTTACCAGCAAGCTGCAACAACTCTCTTCCATGACATGATTCACAAAGAAATTGAAGTGTATGTCGACGACATGATCATCGACTCCAAAGGATCAGACATGCAGCACATGACAGATTTGAGAAAGTTCTTCAACAGACTCAGAAAGCACTCCATGAGATTGAACCCTGCAAAGTGCACCTTCGGCATCAAGCGAGGCAAAGTACTGGGGTATATGGTTACAGAAAGAGGCATCGAAGCTGATCCCAAGAAAATCAAGGCCATCATCGACATGAAGCCTCCGCAAACACTAACAGAAGTGAAAAGTTTCATGGGAAGACTTCAATACATCAGCCGCTTCATCAACCAGTTGACCTCTCTCTGCGAGCCAATGTTCAAACTAATGAAGAAAAATGCTGACATCAAATGGAACTCCGAATGCCAGACAACCTTCGAGAAAATCAATACATACTTGGTGAATTCCCCCAATCCTGTGCCAGCCACACGAAGATAAGCCACTCCTCCTGTACCTGATAGTGACAAACACGTCAATTGGGGTAATGCTGGCGCTAGAATAGAAAGATTCCAGAGTTGAGCATGCAATCTAATTCATAAGCCGAAAGCTTCAGGGAAGTGAACTCAGCTACTCAGCATTAGAGAAAACTTGTACCGCCTTGGTATGGATAGTTGGGAAACTGAAACACTACATGCAGTCACATTCAGTGCTCCTGGTCTCCAAGATGGATCCCGTCAGATATCTCTTCGACAAGCCATCTCTATCAATGAGATTAGCCAAGTGGTCATTCTTCCTGGCTGAATTCGACATCAAATACATGGTCAGAAAATCAACAAAGGGAAGAGTAATGGCAGATCAGCTGGCAGACTTCCCAAGCAGTGAACTCAAGGGTCCTGATCCTCAGTTTCCAGATGACGGGATCTTCTCACTCAACAGCGCAAACCGCTGGCAACTCTTCTTCGATTGGGCCGCCAATAAGAAGGGAAATGGTATTGGAATGCTCCTGGTCGATCCTAAACACGAGCACACTCCCATAGCCATCAAGCTGAATTTTGAAGCAACCAACAATGCAGTAGAGTATGAAACTTGCGCAACCGGCCTAGAAGCCGCTCTTGAACGCAACATTTCAGAACTGGAAGTATACGGAGACTCAACATTGATCATCAATCAAGTATCCAACAAATGGAAGACAATAGATCATGGCCTCCAGAAGTACCACACGTACATGAAGGAGCTCATTGCTCAGTTCAAGGACATCTCTTTCCACTATTTGCCAAGAGACAGGAACCGCTTCGCAGATACCCTGGCCACCCTAGCATCTCTTTTCGAAATTCCCGAAGGGAAATCAGTAAAACCCCTCAGAATAGGCAGACAGGAAACACCCGCCTATTGCTGTGAGATCGAAGTTAAAAGTGAACCGATCGACGAACACTGGTACAATCAAATCTACCAGTACCTCCAAAACGGAGAAGCTTCCTTCAAGAATGAAGATGGAAAATACAAAGAAGGGATCAAAGCCAAAAACATGATGGCCCTAAAACGCCTGGCATCCCATTTCGTCATTCTGGGGGTATGTTGTACAAGAAGCGCCACCAAGGACCACTCCGCCGGTGTGTAAATAAAGAAAAAGTCAGCGAGCTAATGTACGAAGTTCACAACTGAACCTGCGGTCCGCACATGAACGCCAGAGCATTGACACAGATCATCCTCCGTATGAGTTACTATTGTGTATCAATGGAAACAGACTGCATCTAGTTCGTCAGAAGCTACGACAAATGTCAACGGTTCTCCAACCTCAATCACATCCCTCCTCACGAGCTCTACTACATGACTACATCATGGCCTTTCGCCACATGGGGAATCGACGTCATCGGCAAAATTACTCCGCCAGGGAGTAATGGTCACGAGTTCATATTATTCGCAGTCGACTACTTCACCAAATGGGTAAAAGCCAGATCATACAAAGTACTGAATTCTAAGAAGGTAGCCGAGTTCATCAAAGAGAACATCATGTGAAGATACGGGATGCCCAACGAGATCATATCCGATAATGGGACCCACTTTGAAGGAGACTGTGACCAACTGTTGACCAAGTTCAGAGTTACACGCAACAAGTCTTCTCCCTACAGACCACAGACTAATGGTGCAGTAGAGGCAGCGAACAAGGCTCTCGCAAGAATAATCAGAAAAATGGCCGTTAGAGGTCGGGATTGGCCCAAAAAGCTACATCTAGCTCTCTGGGGATTCATAACATCAGTCAGAACCGCCACAGGGGAGACTCCTTTCGTACTCACATACGGAATGGAAGCGATGTTACCAGTTGAATTGGAAATTCCATCCCTCCGAGTCCTCTTGGAAAACGGAATCAATGAAGTCGAATGGCTCCAAAGCCGTCACGACGAACTAGCTCTACTCGACGAGCGCAGATTGAAAGCCATGGAACATACTCGTGCCTACCAAAGCAGAATGGCCCGAGCATTTGATAAGAAAGTCAAGGTCCGAGACATCAGAGAAGGCGACTTGGTGCTTAAGGAAAAGCCTCCTACCCAGACCAATCCCCTCGAAAAGTGGGAGCCTACCTGGATAGGCCCGTTCGTGGTACAAAGAATCTTCTCCGGAGTAGCCATGAAGTTAGCAGATTTGGACGGAAACCCTTTCGTTAACCCCGTGAACGGAAGCAAGATCCGCAGATACTTTGTTTGAAGAAGAACACGAGTCAACTCTCATTCCCCATACACCACCCCTCAGTAAAATCAAAGTGCTAAAAGAGTAATACCCAACTGGATACATTCCTGAAAATGATCTAGGTAAAAAATAGGGTCGCACTTCTTTTGTCTTCTCAAATTTCACCTAAAGTGTCGAACTACGGTGACCTGAGCCCCTTAGTCCAATTGTAAAAGGGGAACGTAGGCAGCCATCATTGGTTCGGTCTCAAAAACAAATAAATTTCAAACACTACACCAATCGCTTGTGTTTCGAAAAACTCTTAAATTTAACCTACAAATTCATTACGGTTAAAACAATCTTTGATGAGTTCAAGCACGGCCAACTCTTGACTCGCTACACGCTAGCAAAACAACAATAACACACTTAATCAATTTAATGTGTCTGCAATGACAGTGGGTGGATATTCCAGACAGCAAGGTCAACCTAGTCCCTCATACTCGGTCCTTCATCTTTCTTCCCCTTCCCTTTTCCATAGCGGGTATTCTTCACCTTCACAGGGAATATCCCCGTAGTCCTTCTACCTGGCTCTGGGACCCTTCCCGACGCCTCTGCCAAACCTGCGGCTGCCAACGCAGCCCTTTCCCTAGCTCTGTCATGAGCTACCTCTCTCCGAGTCATCATATACATGCTCTGATCGGCCATCCGACTAGCATTGGCCTCATAGTCAGCCATGCCATCCCCAGTACAATCCTGAGGGTTAGCCGCCGCTTTGGCCCTCCTCAAAGTCGAGCTGTCAGGGTAATCAAGGCCCAATAGCTCACTTTGTCTCCACAAAAAAGCCATTTGTGTCTCCCCTATACACTCTTCATACCAGTTCAAATACCGAGTGGATAGAACAGTGCCCCCTCTCCGGTGAAAGAGAACCCTGGCAGGAAAGGACGTATACTGCCACAACCGTATGAGCAGCAATGACGTCGAAGGATCTTCCATGAGGAGCGATCCCACCTCAAAGGTACCAGCATTACTCAAGCCTATCAACGGCACCTGCTCCATCCCGAACTGCTGCAGCACCAATGACGGAATGTAGAAAGAAGTCTGGGACACCCCCGGAACTCTGACAATGAGAAGACCCCCCTGAACGGTCCGACAAGTTTGTAACTTCCAGTGAGGAACCCACCATCGCAAATGATGCGTGCGGAGTCTGGCAATCCAATGCTCCAACTCACCCTGATTGCCTCCTATCACCAAGGGTCGTCGAGAAAAAGACCAGGGATCGCATGTCGCTGGTACCTCGGGCATCATTTGCAACCGCTCCCTCAAACACAGAGTAAGCATAGCGGGACTCCCTCCCCACATGTATCGGCTACCGGTCGCCATCCGATCTTTGCCAAGGAACGTCTCGCCCAGGATCAAAGGCACGATGTCTCCTCCGCTCCGACACTGGCTCACCAGGTCCAGTAAACTGTGATGGCACACCCCTAAGGATATGAATGTGAACAAAGTGGCGATTTCACACAGAGCAAAAGCGTCCCATGCAGAAACACTTCCATCCACACCGGCGAATCTATCGGGTAGCCCCGAAATATTGACATAGTCCGTATTTGGTATTAGCATCCCACATGCTTCCTCAGCTAAAACGCCAACAGGGACATTAACTTCTCAACGGTGGTCAGGCCGCCCATCATAGGAAGGACAATCTGCTTCACCTCAGACCCTCCAATGATAGCTCGAAAATCCTCGAGTGTGGGCGTAATCTCATTGTACGAGAAACTGTACACGTGTCTCCTTTCATCCCAGAAACGAGACGCGGCTCTCAAGTGATCCCAATCCGGCATGAGCTCCTTCAAAGCCCAAACCGCCTTCATCCTATAGCAACCTTCAAAAAACCCCTTGCTTTGCCTTGTGTGGTGTCGTACCCACGTCTGGAAACTCTCCAAATATCGTTCTTGTGCCTGAGACGACAATCTTGGAAACAAAGCCATGAGAAACGAAGAAAACTCCAAGGAATTTGAGAGAGAAATCAGCTTTTGCTTCAAAAAACAAGCGTAGTGTTTTCAAATTGCAGAAACTGGACTACAATTTAAAACATTTTGAAACTGAGGCATGGGCCGGCTGGCCCGTTTTACAGGTTGACTTGGTCAACTCTGCAGCCAGCAGCTTCATTTGTCTGTTAAACAATTCCAAAAGGCCTCCTCTTCAAGCCTTGACCAAATTACCTTCACCCGTGATTAAATAATTCACTATCGACACCACATCCGCCCCGGGCTCGTGCAACCGTGCAGTTAATTTAATAACAGTGCATGTAGATATAAATTTTGACCAGCTCGAATTTTATTATTTAATGCATGTTCCATTATTACTTGTTTTTTGATCAACCTACTTGTTTATTTGCCAAAAATAAATAGAGGTAATCATAATACAACAACAACAACAACAACAAAGCCTTAGTCCCAAAATAATTTGGGGTCGGCTAACATGAATCCTCATATGTTATCGTGAAAAAAAAAATAAATAAAAAAATTAAATTAAATTAAATTAAATTAAATTAAAAAAAATAAAAATAAATAAAAAAATAAAAAATAAATAAAAAATAAAAATAAAAAGTAAAAAATAAAAAAAAATAAAAAAATCAACCCCCCACATGGATTTTTGCCCTCCACTCCGGCCTCTTCAACACCATACTTTCATCCACTCCAAGTAAATTCATATCATTTTCAATTACTCTAATCCAAGTTTGTTTGGGTCTTCCCCTACCCCTCACCATTTTCTCATTTCTCCACTGTTCCGGCCTCCTAACCGGTGCATCACTCGGTCTCCTTCTCACATGTCCAAACCACCGTAGACGATTTTCCCTCATTTTATCCTCAATGGGCGCAACTCCTACTTTACCTCTGATCACCTCATTCCCCAACCGATCCTTTCTTGTATGACCGCACATCCATCGAAGCATACGCATCTCCGCCACATTCATCTTATGCACGTGACACTGTTTCACGGCCCAACATTCGGTGCCGTAAAGCAATGCCGGCCTAATTGCCGTGCGGTAGAATTTTCCCTTTAATCTATTGGGCATGCCGCGATCACATAGAAACCCTGTAGCACTCTTCCACTTCAACCAACCTGCTTTAATCCTATGAGCCACATCTCCATCTAATTCTCCATCCTTTTGGATAATAGATCCAAGATAGCGAAAAAACTCAGAAGCTTGGATAATATTTCCATCAAATGTGACCGCCCCTGCCTCCCTACTTCCAACTCTGCTAAACTTACACTCCAAATATTCAGTCTTGCTTCTGCTTAATCGAAAACCTCGAGATTCCAAAGTGTGTCTCCACAACTCCAATTTACTTTCAACACCCTCTCTTGTCTCATCAATCAACACAATATCATCTGCGAACAGCATACACTTTGGCATATCATCTTGGACTGACCTCGTCAATTCGTCCATTATCAAAGCAAAAAGAAAGGGGCTAAGTGCGGAACCTTGATGCACTCCAATCTTTATAGGGAACTCTTCAGTCTTCCCAACACTAGTCTGTACACAAATACTAACTCCATTATACATGTCCTTGATAATATCAATATATTTCTTTGAAACACCCTTCTTTGCTAATGCCCACCAAAGTACCTCTCTTGGCACTTTATCATATGCCTTCTCCAAATCAATGAAAATCATATGCAAATCTTTCTTTTGATCCCGATATTTCTCCATGGTTTGTCTCATAAGATATATTGCCTCCATAGTAGATCTTCCCGGCATAAACCCAAATTGGTTATCCGAAATATCCACAATTTTTCTCAGCCTTTGTGCAATCACTCTTTCCCAAGTTTCATAGTATGGCTCATTAGTTTGATCCCCCGATAGTTGGCACAATCTTGGACATCACCTTTATTCTTATACAAAGGGATCAGAGTACTCTTCCGCCACTCCAATGGCATTGTGTTAACTCTCCATATCTTGTTAAATAGTGTTGTTAACCAATCTACTCCCCTCTCCCCGAAACATCTCCAAACCTCAATTGGTATACCATCCGTCCAACGGCTTTCTTCAATCTCATCTTTTTCATTGCCATTTCCACTTCACTCTTTCGAATTCTCCGCATAAAATCTCGATTAACCATACTCGAAGAGATATTTAAATCTCCAACATCCTGCTCTTGACCGCCATTGAACAAGTTATCAAAGTACGAACTCCATCTATCTTTTATCTCTTTATCCCTGACTAAAACTCTTTGGTCTACATCCTTCACACATTTAACCGTCCCAATATCTCGTGTCCTCTTATCCCTCATTCGAGCGAGTCTGTAGATGTCCTTTTCCCCTTCTTTTATATCCAACTTATCATAAAGTTTCTGATTCACCTTTGCTCTTGTGTCTCTTACTGCTTTCTTAGCATCTCTTCTAGCTTCCTTATACTTCTCATAGTTCTCGTCGCTCCTACATTTCCCCAATAATTTGTAGCATTCTCGCTTGCCCTTTATTGCTTGTTTTACTTACTCGTTCCACCATGATGTGTCCTTACAAAGTACAGATCAATGTTCGGACAATACACACTATTGTCTAAAATAAATCAAAAGGACTAATCAGAGTCCTGCTCGTCATCCGAGCACTAATAATGTTGCCCCGCGGCAGCCGGATCCATAGTGGACAAATAATCTGCAAACTCCGCGTGACCGGAGTACGAAAAGCTACGGCTCTGCTCCTGTGCTCCCGAGGACTTTCCTCGCTCGTGTCCCGAATACGAAGAGTGACGAGCTTCAAACCCAGCAGTCTCACCGGAGAACTGGCTGAACCCCTGCGCAAAATCTGTGCCACCAGCCACCACTACTACATTTCTGACCTAATGTAACGCCAATTTTCGTTGCATTAGGGCCCAAAAACCGTTACATTAGGCCTAATGTAACGCCAAATGGCCGTTGCATTCTCTTGCGTTGCATTAGGTCTAATGTAACGACATAGTAAGCTAATGTAACGCCAGAGCTTTGGCGTTGCATTAGATAAATACCTGATGCAATGTCAATTTTAAAACTATATGAACACCTAATGCAACGCCAAAAAGTATATGAGTGCCTAATGCAACGCCAATTTAAAAAGTAGTTGAATACCTAATGTAACGCCAAAAATTAGATGCACACCTAATGTAACGGCTGTTGTTATGTATTAATATTGATTACTAATAGTAATATATATACAATTAAATAATAAAAAAATATTATATAAAAAATTAATTATCATGTATTGACAAACTTCATTCTCAAAAGATACATTATATATATATGTACACATGACAACGTGTCATCGACACATACTAATTACATAATATAAATGGTAAAAACCTAACAAACACTACTACATTTTTATACAATGTTAGCCTTTGAGCAAATACTCTGACAGGAATCTACCTACGCCTTTGAGCTCTTAGTGCCGTTTCCAGGTCAGGCTCTAGCGGAACTGTAACCTTTGATCTTGAATAAATAGAGTTACCTTCCAAGTGTCCAACCTGGAAAACACATACAAAGTAGCTTATTAAAGAAATGTTGATATCTGGAGGTATAGATTGAAGCAATACTAGAAATGACTGAAAGAACAATGAAGGGAACTGATGCTATGAACAAGGATAGTTGCTTACCTTTTTAACTATCTTGTGTAACATTGAGTTTTGGTGCTTCAAATGAGCGACCTAGTTAACGCAAGGATAAAATACTTGAGGGTCTGTACAATATGTTTACAATAACTAAAGTTGTCTGAGATAATAGCATTCAACTAAAATAAATAATTAGTGCAAGCTGTGCATGCATGCAGACCTAAAACGTAAAGGAAAAATATAAATCATCATTAAAGTACAGACAAGAATTTCTGCTTGAAACATGAAACCAAGCTAAGAAGGGTACATGATATTACTTTACCTGCTTAAACAAAGTTTAATTCGTCTTCAGCCTCATGTCTTGCGTCTTTTATGTGGATCTTAACTATCATATGCCACTTAGTAAAGCAACGTCATGAAATCAGAAACCATTGTACATGGCAGGCAATCACATTTTTCAACACACTATCTACGGACCATATCACTATGTAAAGTGCACTGCTTAATAGTCGAGCAAACCTATTATAACTATCAGCATTTCAATATAGTCCTAACTCCTAACCTTTAGTGTGATCCTAAAGCTACAGTCCGGAGAGACTCCATATAACATGTGCCTGTAATTATCAGAGGACTTGAACCATAGAAATAAGTGATTCATCATCGCACCTTACGTAAGTAACCATTTGCTTCGTTAGATTCTTAAAGAAACAGCAAAATTATAACAAAAGGTAGGTTCAGAAAATCAATTCCTATATTTGCTTCGGACCATTAGATTGATGGCCCAATCCAGTAGAGCACTCTCTGTCGGGGGCAGAAGCCTCACGAGGGAAGAGGCATCATCCTCCGACTGACACTGCATTGCATCACCTGCTCCGGTGAAAGCGGATCTAATACCCCACTCGGCAGTTCTCTGAACCAATAGTGAAATAATGTCATTACCTTAATAAGACCTGCCAAACAGTGCATATCAATATCGTTAGGCACCACTCCCCTGTTTAACTGATTCCTTACATGCTCCTCCTGGCTGTTCTCAGCATTGATTCTGAAAATCCCTTCTGCCTGCAGAGGTGCCCCAAGAATAGTTTTCTCAATAAAAGAAAATAAAAAATAAGACTCGGACTGATTATAAAGCATTAACATACCTGCAAACCCCCTTGGGAATAGAGACGTCGTTGCATAAGCAGGAGTATTGTGGGAATACTGTTGCCTCTAATGTCATATGACAACTGCATGGATTCGATTGACACTCCAAAACAAGTAGCACTACATAATTATCATAAAACAAAGTCAAAACAGCGTAGAAGGAGCACATTGCCAATTAACATAACTTCCAGTATGCAACCGCAAGCATTTCCTTACTTCAATTCAAGGCATGTTTAAAAACATTTGCATTAAAATCAGAAATATAACTCCAGTTAATGCAAAAGTTTTATTGATCATATGCTCACTTGTATGTGTTTCAAGTATTCAAGCAAACATTTAGTAGCATTCTCCAATAAAGTATTGCAGAAAAAGTTAATAGTGGTAACAGCCACTTCCCCTGTGTATTATTATTTTATACTTCTTCAATACTATTGTCTCAGAATTTTAAACAGGAGTTACATATATAAATAGGGAGAGAGAGAGAGAGAGAGAGAGAGAGAGAGAGAGGATTGTGTAAAATATAACCACAGAATATCATGAACTAAATTGGAGCAGAGCCAAGTATCACACTTGTTCAAATGCATGTATAGCAACATATCAAATCTTGAATTATCATTGTGACCAACATGAAATGCATGAGAGAATGGCAACACTATCTAAAGTCTGAATATGCACAAAGAACGAGGGAGCAAAAAAGGACCTCAATCAGCGCAAGTGCACAGGGATCATCCAGGATCTCAAGGCTACAATCCGCCTAGATAATTAACCCGCAAAAAGTCAAGTTTACAATAAAAATCAAATTATGATAAGTTGAATTTAGCCTATAGACATAGTTTCCCAGAATGTACTTGTGCATATGCACATTCAAAGGCAAAACTGCAAGTTTATTTAATAATAAAGTCACGGCAATATCAGAAAGCAAGTAGTGGACAAATTATTCTACAGAGCGAATAATGCTTGTCCGTGACACAAACCGCATTTGATTTTGATAAATCAATGCTTCCCAAACGGCTGTTGGGAAAGAATCAACTATTTAGCATTAAAAGTGTAAGCCTATTATCAAAGACATCTAAAGAAAGAATCAACTATTTAGCATTACGATAGTGCCAATAAATAATTTAAGCTCGGCAAAGCTACATCAAAGCGAGCATGAGCTAGTTATTCAATAAATGAAATTTTTTCTGTGGGCATAGTTAATTTCTCATTTCAGGAAATGGGAAATGAGTGAACCCCAACTTTTTTTCTAATCCACAAAAAGACGTGGAATTAATAATAGACGCCAAAGGAATCCTTTTCTTTAGTACAAACCATAGAACCATTCTCTCAACTCTTTTCATGTTTCCATTTCGGAAGGTACCATATTTAATGCCATGTGACAGTTGCACCTGCTTATAGACAGAAACAACGGTTAACAATTACTCTGACTCACAAGATTTTACGAACCTCTCCGCATAATATACTCAACATTTATAAAGCTATATCTAATGGAACCAGTTAATGTGAAGGGGCGATCACCAATAATGCATAATCCCTAAACTGTCCTAATTTCTAACTAGATCAAGCCACCTAAAATGCCCTTCTTTAAGGGCTAAGCTAATCAATATTAGTACTGACTTCCCTGTGTTCACAAATCACAGAAGACGGGATAACTAAGAATGAAGCGCAAGGGAAAGGAAGAGAAGAAAACAATTACCTGGTGAATGGCGGCTTCAATTTTCTTCTGTGCTTCCACGTCAAAAGGATCTGCGTAAAGTAGTGCCTGCATAGTGGAATAACTAAATCACCAGCAGAACATCTATAATGTACAAGGGTGAGAATGAAGACTAAACGACATCAGAACAAACATGATGTTTACTGGTTTGAATCAGAAGAGATGCGATGCAGTCTCATCCAATCTGCATAGCCTCAATATCCTGTTTCTAAATATTGGTAAGTATTAAAACAACAAATTGGTTGAGAATCAAATTCTATGGCAAGGTAGGGGGTTCCTTTTTGACAACTGGACCATATATCTGGAGACCAAAAACAACAATGATCATAAGACTCTTGAATAAAGTACTCCCTCCGTCTCAAATGAATATCAAAAAAAAAAATCTAGGGTTTTTTTACTGTAAATTAAATGGAAAGACACTAGAAATTGGAAAAGAAAACAAATCTAGGGTTTTTTACTCCATTGAACCAATTAATGATAGAAAAACAATAGAAATTGGAAGTTGTAGATAACAAATCTAGGGTTTTTTTACTGTAAATTAAATGGAAAAGAAAACATTTACCACAATCCAAGATACGAAACCTGTAATCAAAGTATATCATGTTGTTGTGGAGAGAGATGAGCGTCCTAACTCCATTTTGTCCCTGGAAAACTCCGACCTGGGCACTAGCTTCGACCTGGGATCTAGCTCCGACTGGCCATAGAGCGATTGTAAGATTGTGAGATAATCTAGGATTTTGGGGAAGGGGAGAGAGATATGATACCGTGTAAATGTTGTGGAGAGTGATGAGGGCAGCTTCGACCTGGGATCTAGCTCCGACTTGGCAGAGGAGACGATCGTGTTCTGGTTTTGGGAGAAAAAGGATTGACGAATTAACAAGGGGATTTTGTGTGGGGGAGGGGAGGGGGAGCGGGGAGGGCAGCTTCGACCTGGGATCTAGCTCCGACTGCGCAGAGGAGACGATCGTGTTCTGGTTTTTGGGAGAAAGAAAAAGGGTCGATTAATTAACAAGGGGATTTTGCGTGGGGCGGGATAGGGGGAGCGGTGAATGAGAAATATATTTTTAATTTTGTTTTTAGTTTTTTTATTTCACTGTATTACAACGTTAAAAAAGAAGAGGGAAAGTAAATTTGATTAGCCCGCCTAAAAAAAAAAAAAAAAGGAAATTATTTTGGCGTTGCATTAGTAATTTAGGCGTTACATTAGGATTTTGGCGTTGCATTAGACTCGTTACATTAGCTCTGGCGTTGCATTAGATGCGTTACATTAGCTCTGGCGTTGCATTAGCCGTTACATTAGCTCTGGCGTTGCATTAGATGCGTTACATTAGCTCTGGCGTTGCATTATATGCGTTACATTAGCTCGTGGCGTTACATTAGATGCGTTAGATGCGTTACATTAGGTCAGAAATGTAGTAGTGCACGGAGACAGATGGATCCCTCGCAGCAGACTTCCGAGAAGGCATCGGCTCGTAAACACCCGCACTCCTCCGGGAACTACACCGCAGGAAGTCCACGAGCCTCCTAGCGTAGTTGGTTATCCCATCCAAGTGCAAACCAGGAAAGCCGTCAAAAGACAAACAGACAACACAAATGTAACATTTGCAAGATGCTACTACCAATTACAGAAAAGCAAAGAAAAACACTCACCAAAGCATTAGGGTTCACTCTGTATTGAGGCCTCGGCTGCTCCGGGATGGGAATCAACAGCCGCCTACGAGAACCACCAATGCCCTCGAATGACAAGCGAGTACGGGGGAGCGGGTAGTCTCGTGGATGTGCAGGGCCCTCGCCCTCTCTATCCAGCACCTGCGGGCTCCTCAGCCTCGTCCTCAGGAAAATGTCATAGTCGGCGCCCTCTATGACGTACTCGGCTGTAAGTACCCAAATCTGGCTCATGCCTTCCGGTTAATTTTCCCGACATTTCGGTAAGTTTTCCGGTAATTCCCTGGACCTTCCTAGTGTTCCGGAAATGTCCTGGAACAGTCCAAATTTAAATTAGGGTCAGAGGAGCCTTCCTAATTAAGAAAACACGTTTTTCTTAATTAGGGAGAAGCTTCTAGAATAATGCCACCTTGCATGGTTCTAGAATGCTGAGTCACAATGGATAAGACCGCACGGCCTCATTTGCAAAGAGCCTGCAGCCGCACGGCTTCATTAGCCTTATCCAGACTGCCTATAAATAGAGCCCTCCTCTACCCATTTCAAGAAGAACAACAACACAAACAATCACACACACACACTCCATAGCAAACTCCGTACGTGAAGAAAAACCCTTGAAGGCTCAAGAAGGCGAAGAAGAAGCTCAAGAAGCCATCTCCCTCCTCCTTGAAGACCCAAGAAGAACCTCTCCTCCTAGCTCCGTCCGAAGAAGCGAAGGAAACGATTGGTAACCTCGCACGCCCTAACCTTGCATTTTAATTGATATACTTGCTCATTGCATTCATATATCTTGCTTGGGACTTGGCATTTATTCATAAAGATCATATCTTTATCACCCCCTTTCCCCTTTGCATGCATTAAGACCTCATTTGTCATAAAAATGTAGTCTTTTTCATAAAGGTGCATCCTTTGCACCTAAAATCCCTATTTTCCAATAAAAATGTTATCTTTATGCATCATTTGCATACAAAGATCAAATCTTTTTTTCAATAAAAATGCATCCTTTGCATCAAAACCCCCTTTTTCAATGCATCATTTGCATAAAAATCAAATCTTTATGCATCATTTGCATAAAGATCATTTCTTTAAATCAAAAAGCATCATTTGCAACCTAAAAATGTCATCTTTTCATTAAAGAGTCATTTTTTTTATCATGCATTTCCCCTTTCCCCAACCTTGGAACGGACCGGTGTAAAAGTTCTCATCTTTGCATCGTTCCTTCCATTAAAGGTTCATGATTTCTTTAGGAAAAGGATAACCTTGAACCCTATATCTCCGATTATCGCTTAAGAATGAGTATGAAGCCTCTATACGAGCTCGACCGTCTTAAAGCGTAGGATTGATGGGCTAAGGACATTCCTTCCTAAAGAACCTCATCTTTGACCCAAAAGAGAGTCATTCTCTCGATCACGCAAGTCCCGAGGGTCCCGAGGTTTAAAATGCGATGATCATAAGTCATAAGATGAGGACGGGATCATAATCCCAAATACATAAATTCCAAGGAATCCCGAGCGACAACCAACAAATGGTTTGTACGTCCGAAGACAACTTGGGACATTCCCCCTTATTTTCAAACACATGCACACAAAGAAAGCACGCAAGCAAACATGATTAATGAAATCTAGGGAGACTTGCTCCGGCAAGGCACTTTGGGTGAACGCCAAACGTTCTTCCCAAGGGGTAACTTAACCTCCGAACCCATAAAACCTTTTTTCAAAGTTTTGAGGTAATCAAAATGGCGTGGCGACTCCGTTTTTCAAATAACTCGGATGTCTTCAAACTCGCGTGAATTCCAATAAACAAAAGAATTTGGGCACCACATTCACAGCTTGGCGACTACTGGGATCATCCCAAAGGAGAAAAGCTTTATTTTCAAAACAAAAGTCGATACTTGGTATATAGGTGGACCCCACTTACCCTTCCCGTATCGCTCCCTAACCCGGGCTTGGGATAACAAGGTGGTTTAACAATCCCACGTACTCAAGCATCCCTTTTTGAAAAAAATTTTGAAAAAAAAAAATACAAAAAGCTTTTCCCTTTGAGCGGGTTAGACTCCCATCGCCGATTTCATTAATCGTGCTTGCTTTCTTTTACCATGCATTGCATCATTTGCATCTTGGAATCAGGCATACTTTGAACGGGAAACAACCCGAAAAAATAGCAAAAGGAGTGGAACCCGGAAAATTGATCCATGCGCCGTACGGCTAATCCTCATAGGATTCTCGACCATACGACCTCGGGCAATTCCACCAGTGAAAATCATGGTTAATCCGGGCAGCCCTAGCAGCCTTGGGGCTATTCAGCTCCATGACCGATCGGGGCTCCTTAAAATTTACGTGCTTATGTGTTGCATTTTCCCCGTCCCGAAAATCATTCCTTTAAAACACATTTATGAAAATCTCGTTTTAACTCAAAAAAGGAACATTTTTAGGAGACCGCACACTACGCGCACCCGATATATCCTGTACACTTTTGCACGCACGTCCTTCAAACCCGAGGGTGGTTCCACTGCAGCCACGGACAGCCTTACGATGCTCCCGGCGCGCACGGAATCATCCCAACCTCCCCATGGCAAAGGTCGACCAATGCACACCCGTGTCACACGTTTCAAAAATCCGTGACTTTTGGTTGGTTTTTGGTCTAGTCCGTGTCATATAGCCCAGCTTGCATACCCACGTAAAGGTCAAGCCTTAGCTCATAATCGGAAACCAAGATTTTCGCTCAAGCGAAATTTCGCCGAAATTCCGACAAGGAAAAATCGGTGGGATCTTGACTCCGACATTGACTATTGACCTTGACCCGCACGGAATGCGTAAGAGTCAAGACCAAGTCTTTGCCAAAATAAAAGATCTTTCGCTCAAGCGAAGCTCCGCCAAAATTCCGACAAGGAAAAATTGGCAAGATCTTGACCAAAGCATTGACTTCGATTCCGAGGCTCACGACCGCGTATGCAACGAAGTTCAATGTGACACCGTGTCATCCGGCTTTTGCCGCCCGACCCATGCCTATTATATTCTCTGACATTACCGAAAGTCAAAAACCGTCATTCGCTCAAGCGAAACTCGTCAAAGATCCGTCGAGGCAGTAGAGACGAGACTTTCCCGCATTGCCTTGACTATAATCCGCATCGTCGTGCGTTGAAAGGTCCTATGACCCGCTAGACCCGATAGGAGCGTTCTTTACTCTCGGTCGGTGGGATCCGCGTGCCCTATAGGACCCTCGCCCGGGCCGTCCACCCCGGGAGGTCGAAATACAGTGGAATACGAGGGCTTATAGACGTAGTGACGAACCCACCGATCCAGATCTAGAGTAGTTGTGAAAAAGAAGGGCGTAACCCCTTTTCCAACCAAATAGATATTAATAAAAGACACTGTTTTAAGTAAACTTGAAGATTCTAATTTGCATATTGCCCGAGCCTTCACCCTAAACACCTACCCCGAGTCTAAACCTTTCCTATCCCTTTCCCGCAGCCGAGAAAGAAGTGGGTGAGAACACCGGCCGGGCCGACTTGTTAGCGCAGTAATCCTCGACAAGTTCCGCGAGAATCCTCGGTTTCCTCGCAGAGAGTCGAATGACCGATTTGACAGAAAACAAAGGCCGGTTTGGGTAACTCAGCATGACTAGGAAAAAGAGCTAGCCTATAACCAATGCCCTCCCCCATCTTCATATGACCCATTGCCAAAGACTGTCCTTTCTCGCCTCCTCCAATACCCCAAGTTGTTAGGGTCCCGACACCCTCGCTTCCTCCGAATCCCCCATGGGACCCTTTTCCTCCTTTCACCCGCAGCCAAATTTCCTTACCTTGGAATCCCAAAGGCCGAGTTTGACCTTTCCAATTTTGTCAACGCCGTGAATTTGCCTACCTCTCGTATAGCTACAAATAAGAGTCACGGGAATGAGAATAGGAATGGGTGGATTTACGTGATGATGACAGTCAAGAGAAGGAATGGACTTGGAGCCAACGGAAGTGAAACCCGAAGGGCAAGATGAGGCAGAAGCCATGCACTGAACAGGGATGAAATCACTTCAAAGTGTGTCCGCACTCTACGCAAAGGCTCCTGAGAATGATGAGGCAACAGATGAGTCCTATATTCTAGAGTTCAATACTCCGTACAAGGACTTGGTAGGTGAATGGAGAAACTTGATCGAAGCTTTAGCCAAAGAGGGAAGTGGGCTCCTCCCACCGATCTAGAACATGTAAGCGTCGCCGAAGCCAAACTCTCATCGTGAAGGGTAGACTCTATTACGTTGTTAGTAGTCACTCCCGAAACTTGGTCCGAAGAAGAATGTATGGATGCCTTGGAAAGAGTCCTCGAGTTTAGAGGCGACCCCACCCCTTTATGTCCTACGATGATAATGATGTCTTCCTGGTAATCCCTAAGCCCGAGGAAAAGTCTCGAGATACCCCTCATATGGCGTCAAGTATCCCGACCTCGCTTTTGCCCTCATTGGTCATAAGAGCCAAGACGAAAGTTCCCACGAGAGCTACCGTAGTGACACCGATGAAGACACGGCCGAAGTGCCAAGGGACAATAGAGGAGTGGTTAGCCCGTAAGCCAAAAAGCCCGGAAAATATCTCTCGACAAGAAGGAAAAGGAACCCGCCATGAGGTTCGACCCCGCAGTAAATCCTTATTGATGATGGAATTTCCCATTTCGTAAAGTGTTTAGCCAATGTCCAAAATGCCGTCAAAAGGTTGACCCCTGTGGAAAGAAAAGACATGCTTGGATGCTGATGAGGAATGTGATCCTACTCGTTAAAGAAGTTGCTAGGATCGGATGAGAAAGCCATTTGCCAAGCTCCAAACTCGAAAGTGATAATTCTTGTTGCATGCCGACTTTGAAAAGTTTGAATGAGACTGTGAAAGCTTTAAACGGAGAATGTGAAAAGGTCAAAAAGCCGGTAACCCGGGACCGCATTCGGGAAGCCGCCTATGCTTCCGAGCGCCGTCAATCGATCAATCGCCAGAATTGGCCATACGCCGCAAGAATCCGCCTCGACTTTGAAAGAATTGACGTAATCCTCCAAGAGGAATGATGACCAAGGAAAATCCAATGTCTATGTGATGACTCTGGGCCTCGGACAGACATGAGTATTGAGCACCCTAAGGGTGACAAAAGGAATGCCGTCTCTAACCAAAGACAGATAAAAGACCTTATAAGCTAGAAGCGTAAAAGCCCGACTCGATAAGGAGGATCCAGCCCTAACTCGCTGAAGTGTACCCAAGCCAATATCTCCTTATGGTCCCCGTTAACCTCTTCATACCCTCATAAGTTGAAACTAGAAGAAAGTTTGGCCAAGACCATGGTGCCCATAGATGTCACCCCGATGAGGTCGTCCAAATGATTGGAAATATCCACTATGGAAACATCATTACCTTCACCGAATTGGACTCCGCCAAAGTATGGGGCTAGTCACAACGAACCTCTTTACATCACAGTCCAGCTTAGAAGAGCGTCGATTGCCACGAGTACTAGTTGACGGGGGTCTCGCAATGAATGTCTTGCCGCCTAAGATGATGGATTTATTGGATTTGAAGCCAACGGACTTAAAGCCTTCTAGTCGACTATTAAGGCCTACGACTCCACCGCACGATCGCTTTGGGGATCGCCACTCTCAAGATGTGGTTCGGAAAAAAGGTCATGGATGTTGATTTTCAAGTTATTGACATTCCGATTTCATTTAATGCTCTGCTGGGACGGCCTTGGATCCACCAGATAAACGGGGTAGCCTCTACTTTGCATCACAAGGCCAAATTTCGCCGAGTGATGGAACTATCACCACCATTTATGGGGACAAAGGTCACAAGAGAAGGAACCAAAGCACCGGGACATCCCGATATTGGAGATCAAGCATGATGATGAAGGGTTAGCATTGACCGGATTCTCCGTAGCTTCTTCCAAGGCACAAGTGTGTTGCACCGACCTCACCACTACTTCCGATAAAATCCCTCCCGCCATGAGGATGATGCGAAAAATGAGCTATCTTCCGGGACTTGGATTGGGTAGAAGACTTCAAGGTCGTAACACCATCATTGATGTGAAGGAGCAGACTACCGATATGGCTTGGGGTACAAACCGAACTCCTGGATGCCGGAAAAGCTAAAGGCAAGAAAGGTGAAGGGGTCCAGCCTCCATCCTTACACCGTCTCTCGACCCATTACTTTATAAAAGGAGGGACACAATATGATGAAAGTGATCGCCGCATCTCCTTGCGTAAAACCCTTCTAGAGAACCTTGAGAAAGTTAGGGGAAAGCCACCAATCCCGTTCGAAGAATGTTCCTTGATTTGCCGATATCCTCGGGGCTACCACTACCGTTCGTAATGAGTACGTCTTCAAAGGAAATCCGGCCAGTTGTCAAAAGGTCAAGATCCGGGACAATGGACTTCTCCGCCTTTGAGTTAGCTCTTCCAAAGATCGCCTAGATAGAAGCCGCCAAAGAAGGAAGACAATGGGGTTTGCAAGAGTTGTTTGACGAAGAAGCACAAATCCCGACTTGATCGACTTCAGCCCGTATGATGAGATAGTTGCCGTTATTGGAGACGATGGTGAAAGTCATTTTGATCCTCGCACTTTGGTGACTAAGACAGAAATGCCATCAAGAATTGGGAGACATTCTCGTGGCCGATAGCCGCCGACAAAGAAATGATCACGGAGCTTGGATTGGTACCCCGTCCTCCTCAACCCGGCCGTGTCAAACACCCCGTTGTCTATTCGCTGAGTCAGAATCTTCGAATTCCTGGGCCTCGTAGTCATCCGAAGGCCTCACGCCCGAGGATTATGAAAATGTAATCGATGTCATCTTTCCCCTTATCTTGAATGAAATGACAAATCTTTCGATTATCCTCTTATTGCCAACTTAACAAATGATAAATTAACTCAAAACTTAACAACAGCTTAATGAATGAATCATTTGAACAAGATGCAAACACACTAAACGAACAATACATTAAAGAAATCTTTAAGGTGTTTCGTAAAAGAGGAAAACCGGGCCCAAGCCGCCGAGGAGATTTTGATAAGTGTGAACTTGGGTACTATTGAGGAACCTAAAGAGACACAGATTGGAAGCTTCTTCCGTGGGGTTGAAAGGGACAAGACTAATCGAGCCGCTCGTAGAATACGTCGACGTGTTTGCATGGTCATACAAAGATATGCCGGCTAGACAGCCTCGATAGTAGAACACGTAATCCCTCTAGCACCGCATGCCAAGCCGCAAAGCAAAACCGAGAAAGATCAAGCCGGAATGGTCTCTACAGGTGTCAAAGAAGAAATTGAGAAGCTACCGGGTAGGATTCATCGAGTTATTGAATACCCGACATGGTTGTCCAACATCGTGACCGTAACCAAGGCCAATGGGAAGGTGCGCCGCCGTGTGGATTTCCGAGATCCGAACAAGGCCGCCCCAAAGACGACTACCTCTCGCCAAACATAGACATCCCCGGTGGACTCCATCGCCAACTACGAAGTCAAATCCTTCGTTGATGGTTTTCGGTGCTACAACCAGATCAAGATGGCCGAGGAAGACCAAGAAAAGACAGCCTTTACCACACCGTGGGGAACCTATCGTTATACAAGAATGCCATTCGGGCTCAAGAATGCCGGGGCTACTTACCAAAGGGCAGCACCGCACTTTTTCATGACATGATCCACAAGGAGATTGAGGTCTACGTAGACGACATGATAATCCACTCCAAAGGAGAAGGTGGGCAACACTTTGTCGACCTACGAAAATTCTTTTCGAGAGGCCGAGACAAAGATTCCATGAGACTAAACCCCGCCAAATGCACCTTCGGAGTGACAAGGGGAAAAGTGCTCGGGTACATGGTCACTGAGCGAGGTATAGAAGTCGACCCCGAAAGATCAAAGCTATCATGGATATGAGGCCACCTCAAACCCGCATGTAAGTCAAAAGCTTCATGGGTAAATTGCAAGACATTAGCCGCTTTGTCAATCGCCTGACTACTATGTGCGAGCCCATCTTCAAGCTCATGAAGAAGAATGTGGACACGTAATGGACCGAAGAATGCCAAGATGCCTTTGACCGCATCAAGGCATACTTAGTACATCCCCCGCACTATGCCCCCCACATAGACGTAAGCCTCTTCTCGCTCTATCTCACCGTCACGTACACGGCGCTGGGGCTATGCTTGCTCAAGAGAAGAAAGACTCTCGGGTAGAAAATGCCATTTACTTTGTCACCGGAAGCTACAAGGAGTGAGCTCAATTACTCAAAGATGTGAAAAGACTCCGCATGTGACCGGTCCGGGTAGTCGGCAAGTTGAAGCATTATATGCAAGCCCACCCCGTGAATTTGGTCTCGAAAATGGACCCCATCAAGTACATCTTTGACAAGCCTTCCCTCTCGATGCGTCTAGCGAAGTGGTCCTTCTTCTTGGCGTATCACGACATCAACTATGTGACCGTAAAGGCCATCAAGGGTCAAGCATTGTCGATCACCTCGGCGAACTTCCCAGTAATGAAGACAGAGGGCCCGAACCCCAATTTCCGATGAAGGGATCTTTGCAGCTGAGCCTCGAAAATAGATGGCGCTTGTTCTTTGACGGAGCCGCTAACAAAAGAGGAAATGGTGTAGGAATGCTATTGGTCGATCCGAAAGATGAGCATACCCCCATAGCCCTCAAGTTGAACTTTCCCGCCACGAACAATGCCGCCGAGTATGAAGCCTCGCATTGCCGGGTTTGGAGGCCGCCTTAGAAAGAAAATGTCAAGGAGCTCGAAGTTTACTGAGACTCACTCGATCATCAACCAAGTCTCCAACAAGTGGAAGACTCAGAGACCCTAATCTGCAACGGTATCATGCCCATATGGAGGAGTTGGATCGGACAGCTCCGAGAAGTGACTTTCCACTACTTGCCGAGGGAAAAGAACAGATTCCGCAGATGCTCTAGCTACTCTAGCCTCATTGGGTAGAGATCCCCGAGGGAAAAGCCATAAAGCCCTTCAGAGTGGGTAGAAGAGAAGCCCCGCCTTTCGTTGTGAAGTGGACCTGGGACCCGAGCCTATAAAGGAACCTTGGTACAATCCGTCATTTACCAATTCCTCAAAGACGGAGAGTCGCCTTTCGAGACGAAGAAGGTAGACCAAAAGAAGGAGTCGAGCCAAAAGCTTGCAAGCCCCGAAAAGGTTGGCTTCTCATTATGTCATTCTAGGAGGCAACCTATACAAGAAGCGGTATCAAGGACCACTCCTCTTATGTGTCACTCAAGAAAGAGCCAGAGTTGATGACCGAAGTCCACAATGGTCCCCGCGGTCCTCACATGAATGCCGTGAGCCCCGATGCAAGTGATCCTCGAATGGGTTACTACCGGATCTCCATGGAAACGAGCATCGCGCTCAAAGACGTCCGAACCTCGCGACAAATGCCGCCGGTTTTGCCAACCTCAACCATCTCCCACCTCATGACTGTACCGCATGACGACTCCTTGGCCGTTTGCAACTTGGGGCATTGACGTGATAGGGAAAATATCCCCGGCAGAAGCAATGGGCACGAGTTCGTGTTGGTAGCCATTGACTACTTCACCAAGTGGGTAGAGGCCAAGTCCTACAAGGTCCTCACTTCCAGAAAAGTGGCCCAGCTTCATCAAAGAAAACATAATATGCAGATATGGGGTGCCCAACGAGATCATTTCGATAATGGGTCACACTTCGAAGGAGATCGCGATAGATCAGCCGTCGAATTGAGTTACTCGCCACAAGTCGTCCCCTGCATGCACCTCAAACCAATGGAGCCGTGGAAGCCGCTAATAAGACACTCGAGCGGATCATCCTAAGATGGCCACCCGTGGTCGTGATTGGCCCGAAAAGCCGCACCTAGCACTCGGGGCTACAAAACGTCCGTCGTAATGTACCACAGGAGAAACTCCTTTTGCCCTAACTTACGGGATGGAAGCAGTGTTACCAAAGCTGAGTTGAAATCCCGTCATTAAGGGTCCTCCCGGAAAACAAAGGTCAATGAAGTGGAATGGTTGCGCAGCCGGCATGATGAGTTAGCCCGCTTGACGAGAGAAGGCTAAAAGCCATGGAACACACCCGAGCCTACCGGAGGCGAATGGCCGTAGCGTTTGATAAAAAGGTCAAGGCCGTAGACATCAAAGAGGGCGACTTAGTGCCGAAAGTAAAGCCCCTACCGCAGACAACCCCCGGGAAAATGGGAACCCGTCTCGGATCGGCCCCATGTGGTGCGTAAAATACCGTCAGGAGGAGCAATGAAGCTTGCAGACTTGGATGGCAATCCCTTTGTCCACCCTCAATGGTGATAAACTCCGAAGATACTATGCCCGATAAAAAAAATAAAAAAAATAATAATAAATAAAAAAAAAGAAGAAGAAGAAAAAAAAAGTGCAAAAGAGTAATGCCCACTAGGCCAAGACCCCAAAAGGGCGGTCTAGGCAAAAGACAAATGGCCGCACATAAAAAAAAAAAAAAAAAAAAAAGAAAAAAAAAAAGTGCAAAAAGAGTAATGCCCAAATTTAGGGCCGAAAACCCCAAAAAGGGCGGTCTAGGCAAAAGACAGGCCGCACATAAAAAATTATTAGTTCACTCGTAATGAACTACGAAGACCCGAGCCCCTTAGCCTTTCTTGTAAAAGGGGAACGTAGGCGTACCATATATGGTTCGGTCTAAACAATAAAAAGGACGATTAAGTTTCCATGAAATGTGTCCTAAATAATAAAAGGACGATTAAGCTTCCATGAAGTGTGTCCTAAATAGTAAAGGGCATTTCGCCATAAAACGGGTCCCAATCAATAAAGACATTTGAATTTCCATGAAATGTGTCTTGATTAATTTCTAAAATAATATTTCTTGTTCATTACAAGTTAAAAACTTCTTGATGAGTTCAAGCACCTCTACCTCTTAACTCGCTAACCTTGCTAAAAAGATCTAAAATACAACAAAATGCCTAAATAAACTAATGTGTTTGCAAATGGCAATAAGAGGATCTTGAGAAAAGACTTGTCGCCATCATTCGCCGAGTCTTCTTCGCCTTTCTTCCCTTTTCCTCGGCCTCGTCGAGTCTTCTTCCTTTTCTTCTCAATAATGCTCGGTATCCCTCATCCCGACCTCCGGTATCCTCACCGGAGCCTCTACCAACCCCGTGTCAATGAGCGCTCTCTATACGAGCACGAGTCCGCACCTCCTCCCTCCGAGCCTCGCCAAAGGAGCGACCTCTGACAATCTCTTGTACCGAGCCTCCATATCTCCGACCAAGTCACTCCGACCGGTTATGGCAACTCGCCTTAGCCTCGCCTCCCTCGTAGTCCTACTCGAGTCACGCCGCCTCCCAATAAAGCTCGACGTCTATCCTCCAAGATAACCCGAGTCGTTCCCATCTCCCTCTCGTACTCACCCAAGTAGACAAGGTCAAGATGGTGCTCTTCCCGCTTCCCGAAGATAGCCCCGGGTGGGAAAGCAAGATGTGTCCAAGCCCTCGAGAAGAAAGAGAAGCCGGCCGGATCTCTCATGTCCAATGACACCACCTCCATGGTCCGGATGTCCTCCCAATCACTCAATGGCTCCCGTAAAGCCCCAAACCGCCCGGATACCAAGTGGGGTATGTAGAAGGACGACCAGTAATCCCGGAACCCTCACAAAGATAAGACTCCCGAAATATCCTCCTCGGTCCGCAACCTCCGAGTGTGGTATCCACCAACGGATGTCCGAAGTGGATAGCCTAGCCATCATCAACTCCCGCCTACCCTCGTTCCGCCGCCTAGGCACCTCTCCGAGAAATCACCCAAGGGCACCGAGTCGGCAAAGCCCCGTGCAAAGCCCCGAGCCTCTCCTCGCAGCCCACGTAGTCAACATAGCCTGACTCCTGACCTCATGAAACGGTCTCCCGAGCCATCCTATCAATCCCATGAAATGTCTCTCCCAAAACCAATGGACAATATCCTTCCCACTCGCAGCCTCTCGACCATGTCCAAGAGGCCACTATGACATGCATCCCCACGGACTCAAGAAGAACAAAATAGAGAATACGCAGAGAATGAAAGCATCCATAGCCACCGTGGTCGCAGCCATATCCGGAGACCCAAACCTCGCCCGGGATATCGAAAGATCAATCCTATCCGGGCTACCATCATCCTCTCACCTCTCCCAAAGGAATCTCGCAAAAAGATGCAAGCTTTACCGTCACCGGCACGTCTCCGATCAGCGGAATAGATATAGCCTCGCCTCGGGACTCCCAATCAAGGCTCAAGTCTTCGTGCGTTGGGATGATTTCGTTGTAAGAAAAGCAAGAACATGTCTCCTGACGTCCTGTAACTTTGCCGCGGCTCTCACCGTATCCCAATCGGGCGGGAGATCCTCAAATGCCATAAAGACTTGATCTTGAAGGAAGAATCAAGCAGCCCCTTGTGATTTTGGAAGTTATATCTCGCCCAAGATTGAAGACCGGATAGAAAATGGTCTCGCTTCCCTTTGCAATCTAACGAGCTTCTCCATCGCAAAGTGATCAAAGATGGTGCTTTTAGGTCCAAAATATGCTCGGGAACAATTGGGACAAGTCTAGAGTGAAAATGAAATGAAATGGCCAAGCCTTGCTTTTATTCGTAAAATAACCTCGTACAGAACCGTTAGCCGCACGGCTACATTTGCCCTCAAGGCCATGCCGCACGGCCACATTAGCCCTCTCGCAGAAATTCTGCAAAGAACCAAAGTTGCTGCCCAAGGGAGTTTTCACCCCACTTTTTCAACCAAAACCCGTACAAAAACATATCCAAGCCATTCAAGCATTCATGCACCATTATAAATCATTTTGGCCCATTTTTCACCCCCAATTCCAAGCAAAAAGTCGCCCAAGGCTCGATAATATGCAAATTGAAAAAGCATGAATTAGAAAAGCAAATAAAACATAAATACAATGTTTTCGCCCATCGGCGCCCAAATAAAGCAAAAATAAACAAAGTGTGCATAAAATTGTAAATTGTTTGTTTTTGTTCCAAATCTATTCTAGAGACCTCCTAGGCCTCCGATTCTTCTTCATCTTCATCGCCGCCGCCTCATAAATGCTAGCCTCCCTCATCGTGTCCTCCCGGTCGCTCACATCGATAGATGGACATTATCGTGCCCGTACTCGCCCAACCGCCCTGTAATGTCGGGCTGGGTCCCCGCCCCCGAGGCATAGCACTCGGAAGAGTACTCCGAGGCCGATGAGGTAGACGCCGTGCCCCGACGTGCCGTCTCGCGCCTGTGCTCCCGTGCATCCGCCGCCTTCGAAGCGCAGCGCCTTCCTCGTAAGAGACCGGCACATGTCCTTCCAAACCTCTATTCTCGCCTAACCACCCTATCGTAAGTGCGAGCCGGAACCCGAGAAAAAGAAGAGAAAAATCTCGTAAAATCTCGTAAAATAGCAAAAAGCGTAAAATCAAAGCTAAAAAGGGAATAAGACCCTAAGAGTACACTTACAAAGGCTATCGTGCGGCAAGGTGTACCGGGGCTCCCTAGCATCGGGGACAGTATCCTCATCCTCCTCGGCACTCCATGGACCACGTAGGACGATGTGCAGAGGGATCGGCGGGTCAAGAGGCTCATCCTCCCCATATCCCCTCGAGTGACCGCCGCCTTCACTAGCTTCGTGGCGTCCTCGTGCGCCGCTCCACAAACACAGCGTAGGGGGTGTCCATATCAAAATTCTCTCCGCAGCCCACGCCCGCCTCGGTACCTCTCAATCTCATCCACCGCCGCGCCCCTCGGGCCGCAAAGATCCGTGCCGGAGGGTCGAAGGAGTAATGGCATCTAGTGGGAACATGACCATGCCGCCGAGAAACGGTCCCCAAGTAGATGACATCACATGTCGCCCCGTGAGCCACCTCCTCTCGCCTCGTCACCTCTATAGCATCTCCCAAAGAAGATCTCTCGGATACCTCGCCCTGTGGGTAGAAGTCCACTCCATCGTGCCTATCCTCGTTGATGACCGGCCTCACCATTTTGTAGTCGAAGGTAATCCGGGTCTTCCCCGTGAATTTATCTCTCGCATCTCCTCCAAATAACCATAGCAGGGAAGATGGTGACATCACTGCCGGTTCCAAGGGAAGAACCCGATCACCTCGCAAAACCAGCCTCGCATGTTCAAAACATCAAAAGGTCATTTTCTCTCTTATAAAAGTCTCAAGACAGGAAAAGAGAAAAGAAAAAAAAAAAAAAGGAGACTACCTCAAGGGCAAATGAGAAGTGTTCCATGGAAGGGCACTTTGTTCCGACCGTACATGTCCAACGAGAAGTAGAGCTCGCCAATCCGGCCTCTCCCCAAGAGACCGTCCCCTATCCCATCAACATCCTCCGTAGAGTCGAGGAGGCAAGTCATAGCTATCGTCCTGCACTGGCAAAGATAGTGATCGATAGCATCAACCATATGAATGCTCTAGCCACCGTCAAGGGCCAATACATCATTAGCAAAGAAAATTCGCATGCTAGTCTCGAACCGCCACTCGACATTCCGTGTCTCCATCCTCACCCCCGGGAATCAGCTCAAACCCGACCAAAGCCTCGAAACTCCTCCGCCGTAATATGGTCTCTCCAAGTCACGGGCCTCCCGTGAACCTGTAAGCCCGCAATAGCGGTAAAATCGGCAGGAGTCACCGCGCCTCTCCCCCACTGTGTGAAAGCTATGAGTACTCGTCCCACTGTAACTCGTAAAGGGCCCGGACCAAGCCCTTGCTCTTCGAGGTGATGTGGACACCCCGGCCGATAGCCTCTACGAATGCATCCAGCCGGTAGCCCTCACCACTGCTTGGGATTTGCCCCATCCTTCTCAAAATCGCATCCTCTCGCCAAAGCTTGACCGCTATCTCCGACGGTCCTCTAGACTTGTTCTCCCCGTAGACGAAGCACATCAAAAGAAGCGTCGCTCCTTCATATCATTTCAAAAGCATGCATATATTCAAAAGTGCACATATTTTCAAAAGAAAAGCATTCATAAAAGTTTTTCTAGCATAACTTTTGCATCAAAAACGTGTCTTTCATCACTTGAAACGCGTCATTGCTTTCCTAAAGCACAAAATCACAATTTTTCGCACACAAGCATTATTTTTCAAAAAATGGCATGCATGAATCATTTTCATCTTCCAAAATCATGTTTTCTCATTGAAAATCAGAATTTTGACCTAGTTCTAGCACATATAGGCAAGAACTCAGTCTCATATTTTGGAAAAAATTCTTACTTCATTTTGCGAGAAAAAAAGTGAATCATTCTCATAATTTTCGTCAAATAAAATTGCACATGCATATTCTTAGCCTCATAGGTTGCTTCATGCATCTCAAAATCATTCAAAAAAATCATTCAAAATCCTATAATTCGGGTCAAGCCCTAAATCATTCAAAAATCAAGCAAAATCATCGGATTTGAGCAAAATGAGAATGCTTACCCCAACTGATCGCGGGTTCGTTGATTTGTGCTCCCTTCTCCCTGATAAAGCTCCGATGGAGGCGTAAGGAAGTCATACTTCCTCTCCGTCCTCACGAGCTCCTTCCTCCTCCTTCTCGCGGCCGCCGAGATGTTTCTCCTTGCTTGCCTTGGTATGGGATTGCTCCTCCGGATCCATTTCAAATCAAAGGGAAGCAAAAGGGTTGGAAGAATTTCGAAATTCTCTCTCTCTCTCTCTCTCTCATTGAAGGGGCGGCAACAAGTGCCCAATGCCCGTTCAAAACCCGATTTTAAATAACTGAAAAATGCTTCTAGCCGTACGGCTTCTTTTTCTCCATCTCATGCCGGGCGGCTTCATTCGCTCCGTGCGTAAATTACAATCCCGCCCTCGGACCTTCCACTGGGCATGCAATTTTCGTTATCTTTTAACCAAGATAACATCTTTTCGTAAAATATCCCTTTATCTCTTTAGCAATCAAGCTTTATTCCCGCCGCTCCGTTAATTCCGTTATAACGGATAACACTAGGTGACAACCCTCCGAATTGTCGAACTCTAAACTTGTGCTACCTCTATCCGCGAATAGTGAAATTGTATGCCCAAGTCATTCCAACCTGTGCTACCTCTATCCGCGAATAGTGAAGTATGCCCAAGTCATTCCAACTTGTGCTACCTCTATCCGCGAATAGTGAAGTATGCCCAAGTCATTCTAACTTGTGCTACCTTATCCGCGAATAGTGAAGTATGCCCAAGTCATTCCAACTTGTGCTACCTCTATCCGCGAATAGTGAAGTATGCCCAAGTCATTCCAGATGTGCTACCTCTATCCGCGAATAGTGACGTATGCCCAAGTCATTCCAACTTGTGCTACCTCTATCCGCGAATAGTGACGTATGCCCAAGTCATTTCAACTTGTGCTACCACTATCCGCGAATAGCGACGTACGCTCAAGTTTCCCAACTTAAGTTACCTCTATCTCCGTCATAAAGAGATAGTGCCATAAGCTCTAGCTTCATCAGTGACAGCCTCCGAATTGTCAAAATTCAAGGATCCTAGACATCGTTCCTAACTATCTAGTGATGCTTGAACTACGATCAAGGCTTGATTCCTCCGGATACGTAGGTAGCCTTTTATAAAAGGTTCACCATTCGACCACTTTCGTCACCCCGTTTCTTTGTCACTCCTCGCTGATAAAGCGCCCTCATAAAAGTTCAAATATTCGACCACAGGGTCACTCCTAGCATGTCCCCTAAGAGGGATCAATTGCTTGACCTCCTAGGTCATTTTCTTCTTTTCCTAATCTTCTTCCTTCCCTACGGATCCTAATCCCGAACTACGGCCCGGCTTGATTCCTCCGGATACGTAGGTAGCCTTCCAAAAGGTTCGCCCACTCGACCACCTCGGTCTCCCAATCCGTCTCGCATTCGCCGATCGGATCCTTTTCTATCGACAACCCCACTCGCCTTGCAAGTGACGTTGCCGAGGGGCTTCGTAAGTACCCAAATCTCGGCTCATGCCTTCCGGCTAATTTTCCCGACATTGCTAAATTTCCTAATTCCCTGACCTTCCTAGTGTTCCCGGAAATGTCCCGAACAGTCCCAAATTTAAATTAGGGCTGTAAGGAGCCTTCCTAATTAAGAAAACACGTTTTTCTTAATTAGGAGAAGCTTCTAGAATAATGCCACCTTGCATGGTTCTAGAATGCCGAGTCATAATGGATAAGACCGCACGGCCTCATTTCGCAAAGAGCTCGTGTAGCCGCACGGCTTCATTAGCCTTATTCCAGCATCGCTATAAATAGAGCCCTCCTCTACCCATTTCAAGACAGAACAACAACACAAACAATCACACACACACACTCCATAGCAA